>PVLD010030202.1:0-17140 GCA_004027595.1 Dinomys branickii
TCCATCATGTGATTCTTAATTTGCTCTATTATGACAAATGGATTTAGACACAAACTTGCAATTACCTATTTTGAGGTTAATAGCAGATTTGGGATTATAATTGGTTCCCAAACATTCAATTTTAGAGAAATTATTTCTTACCCTGCTCTAAAACATGTTCTAAATGAGCAAATTGTATTTTTTATGCTATCACTGAAAAATTGTGCCAGATAAGACCGTATGAGACATTTGAACATAGTAATACACCCAGAGTTTTTAACAGAATAGAGTATGTGTTTTCTGGAGGTTCTTCCACTCTTTGCCATTAATTCATTTACTTACCCCATTCTTATCTAATCTCAAATTGTTCTAAAATATTTTATACATTCTCATTTTATGTGGAATGTTACGTAGTGATTATTTCCAAAGTGTTACCAGTCTTAATAACCTGTGATTAAACTGTTTGATCAAATAGCAAGAAAGGCATATGTAAATGTTGTAATATATGTATTTTTATTTTTCTCTTGAGTCTCCTCATTAGGTATTACCATATTTAAAATGACTGCATATTCAAAATTATCTCAGAAATTCTCTTCCCAGATGATCAGAAGGGTCTTTGTTAGGTCCTCTCTGGTTATAGCAACTTCTGTCTTCTCTTAGAAGGTCTGTATAGGTTAACGTTAGTTTGATGCTACAGCTATCTCCGCCTTATATATGATTCCCTGTACTACCAAGTACTCTTGGTACTTTATTTTATTATGGGTAAAGTAAGTAATTCTGAAAAACTGTTAGCACATTGCTAGGTGTTAATATTATTATGTTGACCATCTATTCTGTACTGTCATCCAAAAAGGAAATTCATTCCACATGGTTTAGAGGATGATTGTTCAGACTATACTTAGAACTTCTTCATTTGAAAAGTCACTGTTACTCTCCCAAGTGTTTTTGTCCCATTTTTGAATAGTTCTAAGAATGAAAATTCAAGTCTTTGTGATTTCTATAATTTGAATCCAGTCCTGTTCATTAAAATAAATTGATGTTTTGTATAAAAAAAATCTCTTCAAATGTTTGAAATATCTTGTCCATCTACTCTTTCAGATCTATTCTTAGGGCTAATGATCCTAGTTCCCTTAATGTTCATGTATAACATTGTTTACAGGTCCTTTACCTTTGTACCCACTCTAAAGTTGGGTCTATTTTAAAATATGGTACCAGGATAAAACTCAGTATTATTTGACCAGTGTAAATACTGCATTTCTCCCTCTCCGCTTTGCTTTGTTTTTCACAGTTCTGGGGATGGAACCCGTGGCCTTCTCATTCTGCTACATTCTCAGCCCATTTTTGGTGTTTTTTGTTTGTTTTGAAGTAGTGGCTCACTGAATTGCCCAGGTTGGCCTTGAACTTGTGATCCTTCTGGCTTAGTCTTCAGAGTAGGTGGGTTTATAAACATGTTCATTCCAGCTTGTTTGGGATAGTAATAGTCTCACAGTCTTAAGTTTTTTAGGTTTTCTTTGCCTATGCATTGGCAGGAAGACAGTGTGGAGATCACTTATGCTCTTAGGTGCTTGCAATTCACCAGAAATCCTTAAGATCTTTTCATACTAACTGTGAAAACGCATGAAACCATTTTTAGTACTATTGATATTTTATCAAGTGCCATCATGGGCTGACTGACATAGTAATGAGAAACGGGTATAAGTTAGGAGACTTTTTCTTTACATTGTTCACTAGGTTTTTGAAGTGCCTACCTCAGTGTTATGCACTAAATAGATGCTTTGTCTTTATGACTATTAAATATCCAGAGAGTTACACCCATTGAGTGCTTGCTATCTTTAGCCCTTTATGGTAAGTACTGCTTTTTGCTGTATTTGCTGTAACATTAAATTTGTTCTATAAAGAGAGGTCTTATAACTTGCTTGAGCTCACATAGCTATTCACGATGGAAAGAAAGGTGGACGGGAATTGAATGTCGCATACTTAGGTGCTGGGTTTGATTTGAAAACCACAGTTGTGACGTTGAAGGGTGTTCCCAAGGGAGTGGCACAGACAGCTTTATGGGTGAGAGACATGGCTGTGGCTGCTGTGCAGAGAGGAGGAGAATAGCTAGAGGGCAGACGAGGGGGGTGCCTTGAGGCTGTCGGAGACTAAGCAAGAGATGGTCGTGCTGGGCAGGAGGGCAACAGAGCAGTATGTTTCGGGGTCTGTTTTGGGTTTGATTCTGGAAAGTCTAGTGATTGCTTGAATCTACATTCCAGAAAAGCAAGGATTCTAAGTGATTTCAAGGTTTTTATTCAGTCATAAGATGATAAGTATGATGCAAAACACAAGTTAGTTAAAAAGACCTAATTATATAATTATGATGTTAGTGCTCAGAAAATAGGTGAATAACTGAATGAATATATATGTTAAAGTTAAAAGAAGAAACTACTTTCAAAAGTTTTATTTTTCTATTGCCTCATATTTTTGAGAATTGTAGAGATTATGCCCTTAAAAATGGGTCTTTTTCCTTTTAACTGTAGTGTCTGGAGAGATTTTTCTCTCTCTAGAAGAAAATGCCTTTTCCCCATGAGAAAGTTGGCAGGCAGCAATTCACATTTGTTCCTTTAGGTTTCCAAGGTTTATAGTCTTTCAGATATATTTCTATGAGATTAAATCATGGGTACATGTGTTTAAATGCATCTGTTCTGCTCTAAGTATGTTTAAAATGTATAAGTGCAAAAAGGACTAGAACTAAAAGGATGTAGGGGAGAATTGGGGGGGGAGAGTCATAGAATTTTATCTCTATAAGGAAAATTAGAGGTAATATCCACTAAATTGCTTACTTTATTTAGGGGAATTAATGACCACAGAAATTCTTCTTTATCCAGCCTGGAGCCCTAGATACTTTCATTCTAGTATTGTCTTGCTGCCATGATTTTTCTTGAATCTGTCTTATAAAACTTTGCTCTTCAGAAAGGATCTATAGGAGAAAAAATCAAATTATAATTTAAGAAAGTAGTAGCATCCACTTCAATGGTAGAATTGATCACAGCAGAAAAGTGTAGTGTATCAATAGAGCTTCACTTTCTAGCAATTAGTAGGTTACAGGTGAGGAAGGAAGGACGGGAGCTTAGAATTAATACCCTGATGAGAAACAATATGCAGCAAGGTCAGCTAAACTGAACTAAAGATAACTGAGGTCCAGTAAGCACCCACGAACCTAGAGGCCAAGAGGAGACAAAGTTGCCAAGTGGACTACCAAGCATATCCTGTACACACCAAATAAACCTAGGAACCGCACACCCAGGCAAACCACACAGCCTGTCACCTGGCAGAATTTCAGGTCCATAGGCAAAAAGGAATAAACTCTGGCATTTCATCTTTAGAGCTAAAACCAAAATCAGTATGCAAGAAACAGAGGCCTGGAAACCGCAACCCACAGGAAAGCCCAGGCAGTAACCGCTGTGCTCTGCCAGGTCCCGACTGGCAGTCACCGTCTCATCGGCACATGTAGAAGATCATGTAGGTGTGACAAGAAGCTGGATCTCAGTTCTCTGAGAAAAAGCAATATGTTTTTGCTAATAGAGGAGCTATTAGTGTATCTCATAGGCACTTTTCTTTTTTTAAGTTAATGAATTTTGAATAGGTTGTACATTTATATTGTCCAAACTACAAAAATATGAAGAAGTATATGGTGAAAAGCCACCCTCCCAATTCTGTCGTGGGATCTGCCCGATACCCATTACTAGCTAAGAATTGTTCATATTTATTCTAGCATGAATTTTTTTCACATATCTACACCAAACAAATACAATATTTTCTTTCTTTTCATTTTTTTTTCTTTTACGAAGGAATGCTGTATTATACATACTGTTTTACAACCTTATTTTCATTAAATCACTGTAAGGAATTCCTCAATAGAGCCATATCAAGTCCAAAACTAAAAGTTCAAAACTTTCTAGGTGAAGACTTGCAATTCAAGATTAATATTAAAATTAAGAATGCTATAATTTAGGACACTGTGGTTAGAATGCCATTATCTAAATACGTTCTTTTGTCTAAAGTTGTAGCAGCTAGGGTCCGAACCCTATACATAGCATATCTGAAAGTATTAAGGGATTGACATTAACCATACTGATTCTTTATTTGCTGGTGAGACAGAGGTAGAATAGCCAAATTTTAAGGCAAATTCTAATTATTCTAAAACTGAAAGAATGGCATGCAAACATCAACATGTCTTAGCTTTAAAAATAAATGGAGGGGCTGGGGGTATAGCTCAGTGGCATAAGCGCTTGCCTGGCAAGCGCAAGGTCCTGAGTTCGATCCCTGGTACCGGAAAAAAAAAAAATCAAAGTGAATCACAGAAAAATAAATGGATACATTGCTCTTGGCCTTTTTGGCTAAGATCAAGTGTAAAAATAAATGCTTCCAGGGACAATCGAAATCTCCAGTTATTTCTTCTTTTTTCGAAAGGAACTGCCTCGCTGATTCGGGGAATGATCATTTCCTTTTGCTTTATCTCCATGTTTTTGTAAATAGTATGTATCATTCCTTTTCGAGTTCTGAACTTTTATCTAAGTGGTATGTCATTCTGTGTATTGTTCCATATCTTCTCTTTTTGTTGTCTAGCATTATGCTCTTGAAATATATACACACTGATATGAGGTCCTGATTTATTTATTTTTGCCCTCACATATATAACATAATAATTGAAACTTAATTTTCCATTCTGTATTGGTAGGCAATTAGGTTGTTTTGTATTTTTATGTTACTAGTAGTATTATGATGAAGATTCCTTCATGTATCTCCCTGTGTCTAAGAATAAATGGAGGAGTAAATTTTCCATTTTACTATATATTGCCAATTTTGCCATCAATGTAAATTTTGTTAATTTATACTCCCGTCAGGAATAAGACTTCTCACTGTACAACATCCTTGACAGTGGTAGATATTTTGAGGTCTGCCAGTCAGGCTGGTGTAAAGTGGTATCAGTTTATGGTTTTAATTTATACTTACTTGATTTTGATGAGCTAAAGTATTTTAGATATGTTTATTGAATGTTCAACTTTCACTGTATTTTAGATTGCTGGTTTATATGCTTATTTCTATTTAAAAGATCACTTTTTTTATTGATTTGTAGTCATTCTTAGTGAGGATGCTAATCTTTTGTCGGTTATATGTTTTGTAAGTATCTTCTCTAAATCCAGAGCTTTACTTTTATTACTTTTGCTGTGTTCATGAACAGATTTTTCATTTGAGTGTAGTTGAAGTTATCTCTGCCTTTATTTTGTTCCTTCTGTTTTGCCTTTTGAGAGGCAAATTCTAATTATTCTAAAACTGAAAGAATGGCATGCAAACATCAACACGTCTTAGCTTTAAAAATAAATGGATACATTGCTCTTGGCCTTTTTGGCTAAGATCAAGTGTAAAAATAAATGCTTTGTCCAAAATTTATAAAGATGATTTTCTCATCAAATTTCAGTTTGCATTGTATTAGATCTTTTATCCACATGTATCCAGTAGCCTATTTAGAATGTGAATAGCTGCTTATTGAGTACTGCATTCTCTTTTTAAATGCCATTTAATGGAATGAGCAAAAAGGACATTCAGGATCATGTAACAGTCCTGTCAGAGTTAATACCCTAACCAAAAAGTGCACGTCTGTTTCAAGATGGCTATTATTTTTCAAAATATTTTTAAAATTTTCCTTTTTAAAATTATATACAAAGCCTGCTATATATTATTTAACAACTACCATCATTGGTGAATGTTCTCCACTTAGTGCAGATTTGATTTTGGGGGATGGATTAAAGCTGTAGAATGTACTTGCTGATGAAATTAGAAAATAACTTTTAGTTTAATTTGAAAGGAAATATGACTGTAAACTATTAGAATGGCTTTTCTTATAAAGTTTATGTTCAGAATGAACATGAAGTGATTCTGAAGGCAAGGACATTGGAGAAATTTGAAAACTACTTTGAAATAGCATGGTTTTAATGTACGTAAGGATGGGCTGGGGATGTACCTCAGTGGCACAAGTGCTTGCCTGGCAAATGCAAAGTCCTGAGTTCGATTCCTGGTACAAAAAAAGCTTACTAATGTACATAAGGGCATAAAACTTGATTATATTGAATGAAATTCTGAGCGATAAATGCAAAATAGGCAAATGTATAAAACATATGGTAAGAGGGCATGAAGGAAGGATCTGACTTTGGAGAGAAGTCAAGGAAGGCTGCATAGTGAAGTCTTTTGAACTGAACATGGGAGGGTGAGTAGAAATTAATCATATGAGGGGCATAATATACAAAACACACAGCATAGGCAAATGCACTAAAGGACAAAGTTAGCATCAGTATGGAAGGCACCTTCAAGATTGGGAGATCTATTTAGTGTTACCAGAAGTGCTATATTTGGTGATGATAGCTTGGTTCTCACAACCAAATGCGACTACCAAAAAAGTTTTCAGCATGAAAGCACTATGATGAGATTTATATTTTTTAATCAGAATTATCTTGACAATAGAAAGATAGGCAAACTTTTTCTACAGAGAGGCAGACAGTAACTTTTTTTATTTTATGAGCTATACACTGTCTAGTGCACTATAGTACAGAAGGAGCCACACATAAATGCATAAATGAGCGGGGAATTTTTTGCTGTGATTAAACTTATACAGAAGAAGCTACAGGCTGCTTTGACCCTGCACCATCATTTACCAACCACTGCAGTAGAGAATAGATTGAAGATGCTTTAGAGATCGGAGGCTTAACTAGAATGGTTGCATTACCTTAAAAGGAAAAGGTGCTGTTCCAAACCAGGTCTATGGAAATTCGGGTGAAGAGAAAGGGATGATGGAGTTCAGTGTTGTGGAAATGCACTGGGCAGCGCTGCTCCAGAATGGGTGGTGGGCTGGTGGTGAGGGGAAGGGAAGACCCAAGCAGAGCAAAGGGTGCTTGGTGGTGGCTTTAATGAAGGTAGTAAAGACAAGAAGAAATACATGCAGTTGTTTGTTTGGCCGGTTGGTTTTTTTTTAAGGGGGGCTTGGTATAAGGGAAAAGGGCTTAGTAAAGGACCTAGGAGAACAGAGTATATTTCACTTCTGGACTGCTTAATCGAAAGGGTTCATAGGGAAATTGACATTATTTACGGCTTTAAAGCTTAGGAGAGTCTAAGTCACAAAACAGTAGTTGACTGAGAACCAAGCCCACATGATGCAGAGAGTGTCAGTTAGGACGAGTATCCTGCAATAGGAGACAACCAGTGACACATCCCCCTTCCATGTCAGTGATGTTAAGGACAAAAAAGCGAGCAAGAAAATCTGACTACCCAGAGAAATACCCCAGACCCACAATTTAAAGGAGACATTTCATTTGGTTCACACTTTCATGGCACGGTCCATTACTGACTGGGTCCAGTGACAAAAGACAATGGCAGACAATGGCATGGCCCAACAAAGTTGCTCAATTCAGAGTGGCCAGGAAGAGATACAGCCAAGGAAACAGTGCCAGAAGGAATGAGACCCAGTGCCATGCTTCTATGATCTACCCAGACACACCCAGAAGTATGCCCCACCAATCTTCTGGAGAGATCCCGAAGTCAGTCACATTGACCCTCCTTCTTAATTGCCACAGTTGCCACCAGGAGTAGTTCATAGGTAGACATTTTCAGATCAAATGCAGTCACTGACAAAGAGCCTTCGATTTTAGCAGAGATTACACACACGGGAGTTTCAGAAAAGGCTATAGCAGCAACCTCTATGGTGTTTTGAATGATCGTCTCCCTTCTGCCTCTGCTCTGAACTCAGGATAAATTTTTGGTTTTAGACCTTACATAATTTGAGGGACCAAGGTAGTGGAAAAGGGTCAAGTGAATGGTAGTCTCTATAGGGACAGTCATGGGGCTCAGTAGATTTGTTGGGTTGCCTGTGTCCAGATTTTTGCTTGCCCTTCATCCCTGTTCCGAGACATAGAAATCCTGGCCTTCTGTGGGTAGTTACCATTATTGCACCTTTGAGTGGCAGTGGGCCCTATCGTATGCAGCTGAGTCCATAGCCACTTGAAAGCCAACAGTCAGAACTGCCAAGGGCCAGTAGTTCAGCAACAGAACCTCAGTCCTGACAGTCACTGAACGAAATCCACAGATTCTGTCTCTTGTCTTCCAACAGCTGAAATAATTTAGTGATAGACTGGCACATGAGCCCTCTTGGGAAAGGGGGACATACAAGATGCTGAATTAGGTTCCTTTTGAATTCTTTAGTCCTCTCGATGCTGAAAGGTCTTTCTTATCTATTGAAATGTGAGTGCTAACTTGAAGTCAGTAAAGAGTTTCTCTTTGTATATCTGTAACATGGGATCAAGATTACATCCTGTCCTCAGCCACCAAGTCTTGAGTTAATGGAACTAAAGCGCTCTGGGGAAACATCCCAAACCTATTTGATGTTCCCAAGTGTTAAAATTTGCATTAGTGCTTTTACATTAGCTAAGGTGTCTATAAAAATACGTGCTTATACACAGGTCCTGAATGGCTTCACATTGGAAGAAACGGTGGAGCATCCATCATTCTAGTAGCCAAGGGCTGGAATATAACTTTCACACCTGCAGATACTTCCGTTATATAACTCAGCTGGTTGTCATTAGTAGAGTTATGATTTTGTAGACTGGTATAAAAATACCATTGATTTTTAACTATTGTCATTTAAGATACATTGATAGGGACTCCTGGAATATAAAGAAAAGAGAGTCTTTAGGATGGGTGGTGTATTTTGTTGCCTCATGAAATGCCATGGTTTTCCACATTGTTTTGTCCTCTAGATCTCCACACTTGGGCACACACATCTTGCCAAACTCTTTATCTTTGGGATGCAATCACAGAAAAATATTTTTTATTTTTATTTCATTAAACAATACTTTTGTTTGATACATAGTTTAGAATGACATCTTATGTGAATTCTTCTCTGTCAGTAGTTTTGTTTATTCGCAAATGTTCAGTAAAGTACATTTTTTCTTTCATAAATTAGATGCTAGAAGCTGTTGCTTAGCATAGGCTGCATATTAGAATCACCTTGGATCATTTATATATGCTGCTGCCCAGTCCTCCCTCAAGTTAATTAAGATTCTCTGAGATTAGAGTTCAGTTTTCCGTATTTCTTTCTCTTTGTTTAGTATTTATGTTTGTTTGTTTTTATAAATATTTACTAAAAGCCTACTGTACTCCCAGGCGCTAGCTGAGTAATGTACATATAATACTGAAAAATACCAAATTGACACATCTTTCCCTCAATAGACAAAAAAGACTTATGAAGTAGAAACAGATAATAGAACAAAACTTTCTTTTGAATGAACTAAAAGAAATTATTAGTATAAATGAAATAAATTTGCATACAAATTGAAAGACTTTGAAATAACAGAAGAGAGAATTTGGGGAACTCTTTGAAATTGTCCATGTGCCCTATTTCTCAATCTTCTGTTTTGCTCTTTATTTGTATGTGTGCATATTCTGAGTTTCTCGTATAAGAGAAAGCATTCAGTATTTAAGCTTATGTGTCTGACTTCTTTAAAAGTTACCCATATTACTCTAACATGCAAGCAGATTTGAGAACCTCTACTTTGAAAATAATCAATTGTGTGTTTCCCTAGTTCAAAACCCTTTCTGTACAGAAAACAGCTTAACTCCTTCGCGAGACATTTAGTGTCCTCCCCAGAATAACTCCGCTCCTCTTCCAGATAAGTTCATGGTATTTTCTTGTCTATATCCACCCTCCAGCTACATGTTCTTGGAGTTCTGAGTCTCATCTCTGTACGTTAGCACACACTTTGAGGAAGAGACCCTATCCTTGCTCGTTTAAACCTTACCTTTTCTAAACGTATCCCGTGAGCGTCACTGCATTACTTCAGCCCTCCGCAGTTCTCCCGTGCAGCATTTGCTTCCCTCCAGACCTTGCCCGCTCATCACACTGTGCATGCTCTATGTCTCATATAGCTGTGCTTGTCTTTATGTCCCTTTTCTTCAAAAACAGATGAATTACTTAAAGGCTTGGATCCATGTCGTGGTATTCTTTGTATTACTTTGCAGTGCCTGAAACATGAGTGTTCAACATTTTTTAAAAGAAAACTAATAACAAAATAACAATAATGGAGACAAAAACAATAAAAATGATACAGAATTTGAAAACAAGATGATAGGAATTAACCATGGTTGTTATATTACATATTGTTATCTTCAACGAAGTTGCTCAGATTACCAGATGTAAGAATGCAAGATTGATCAAACAATTAAAGACAATAACTAGTAATTAAAAAAAATTAAAAACAATTCATAATATGAGGAGCAAAAATGTGAACTCTAGAACCAGCTGGGTTTAAATGACAACTCTGCCATTTAGTAGCATTGTGACTTTAAACAAGTTATTTAATGCCTCTAGTCCTCCCTTCCATTATCAAGCAAATGGGAATGATACTATTTCCTACTGCAGAGGCATACGAGAATTAAATGGCGTACTAGTCATAAAGTAGCGAATATACTACCTAACGTATACTATACAGTATGTAAATATTTGCTCTTATCATTTGTATTACTTTTTAATTGATTTCCATTTGGGTGGAACTATAAGTACTATCTGTGACTGGGACAGAGCATGAGACAGGTAAAATATGGTTAATAGGATTTCTATTGTCCAACGATCTGGGTCAGTAGAGCCCTCCTCCCTTTATCTTGTAGGATCTTATTGGCTGACATTGAAGAAGTTCACGTGGGAATCAGTAGACTTTGACAAAGGATTCTGTCTTTGAAAGAACATGCTATAGCAAGAAAGTGAAAATGCTTATGATATATGAATAGAATTTGATATAATTTTATATGATTGATAATAGGAAATACTGGAAACTCAGTGATCCCCCAAAGTTTGACACAAAATGATGAAAATCTGCACAAAGTAGAGGGCTCTGAATTTCCTACTGTAATAAATTTAAAAATGGATATACATGGATACTTTATGGCTAGAGTCACCCATCCAGAGGCATCTGTTGCAGCCACATCAGCATGGTCCCTGGTTCATGGGCTGATTCTGTGGAGTTTCTGGTAGTTACAAGGGACAAAAAAGAAGATTGAGGAAGAATAAAAGAGCAAGCAGAGTCTGATCATTTACTTACGTTTTCATTTTATATACTTTCACAGGCATTAGGGTTGTCAGGTCTTAAATCTATAAGATCACTATTATGATGACTAAGAATTATAAAATAATATAGCTAGAAGCACGATTACTACATTTTAACCTACATATTATATGAAAAATGACAGACTAGGGGTTAGCACAGTTATGGAGTGGTTGCCTAGAATGTGCTAGTCCTTGAGCTTGATCTCCAGCATGGCAAAAAAGAAAGAAAGGCATATCCTATAGCATAATACCTGTGCCATCATATATACTTAGTAACTATAAACTGTTATTAATATCACAGGATGATGATTATTATTAATTATCAATGACTCATTAATCAATAGGAGAAAATCTACTTCCAAGGTATATTTAAGAAGACTGATTGGTATGATGCCCTAAAATTCATGTTAAATTCTGTTTGATCCAATTGCAGATAATAATGCTATCTTAATATTTGAGCCTGACAATTTCAACATCATAGGAAATAAGTTTGTAGGTCCTATAAATACAATGTTATTAATGATTGGTATTATATTCAACAGACTTTAAAATAATTATTTGATATTTAGTGTATATAAATATTTTAAAAATCATAGATGCAGTAATGACCACAGATAGAGAAGGACCGCTATTGTGGAGGTTTAAGCTGAGACAGATGCTGTTTCTGGGAGGTGTGTTTGTGGTATAACACATGCAAAGCATGTGGGGGAAGTCAGGTTGGAGGCCCTCTGGAGATGAGACTAATATATCACCACTAAGTAGATGGAAATTGCAATACCTTAGTTACCTACTCTCTCTCTTGGCAATTAACAGCACTTCTCAACAGCCAAAGTGAAGGTATTTTTAAAGGTAAAAATCATTTAAACATATATTTATATAGAGTTTATTTATTTTTGCCCTTAGCACTTAAAGATCCTGCTTCTGGTTCTGACTGCTGTGTGTTAAGACTGATGTGGCTAAAAGACAGATGAGTGACTCACAGCCCTCTTCACCCTGGGTGTGTGGAGACTGGTGATGTTGATGCCTAGAGCCGTGTCTTCCCACGTAGTTTTCTGCAGTGTGAGAGGCCCCATTTCTTGATTGCTGATAAGCAGCTTGATCTCAGCTTCTGTGTTTTCCCAGATTTTTTTTAGTAGCTTGCCTATGTCATTTTGAATGGTACTTCACTGGGTTCTTTAAAGCATTTCTAACACTCATCCGGCTTATGTTAATCCCATTTCAGGTCACCATAAAGCAGTTGTTTTCATGTCTAATCTGTAGGCTTGCATAATCCACAAGAAGTCTGTTGTCAAGGGCACTTCTGCTGGTAAATTTGCTGCATTCTGGGATTGTGTTTCTCCCCTATTTGTTTACTATTATCTGAAGTATTATATGTGATGCTGATGAAATTGTGCACATAATCAGATGTGATCAGTGCAGGTCTCCAGCCATGTACTAGAAGTTTGGACATTTGTCACTTTGATCTTGACCTTGTTGCTACAGTGTGTGCACACCCTGTCTGTGGACTCAAAGGTCATGCTAGCTTTCTTGATTTGATTTTCTACTCTGTCAGTCAGCACACCATTAAGCAGAGTGCTGCCAGTGACCCTTGTAATCTCAATATTGCCAGTGAGAGGTGTGTAGGGTTCTGCTGATGGGGGCAACTACGTGATCTCATGGTGCAATTTGATTCTGTGTGTACTTACTGCACACCTAATGTTTGCCAAAAATACACAAGATGCCACAAAATAGAAAGAAATCAGGTACAGTTTCTGCCTTCAAGGCATTTATAGTATTATTGTATAATGATACAAGCCCATCTAATGATTAAAAGGGACAGACAGTAAGTGCTGTTGGAGGTCAAAGTAAGCTTATCAACATTCGACCACTGGACTCATTCTACAAAAGCGTCTATAATCTCAGCCTGTCTTTCTGTATGTGCATTGTGGAAGCTCCCACATTAGCCTACAGCAGCAGCCCTTGAATGAGTCTCACAGGCTTTTAATGATATTCAGTTTTGTTAAGTGGACTTTCCCAGAGGACTAAAAATCACAGTCTAGCACTGGCTTCAGAATCCTTTATTCTACTCTCAGAGAATCACCACATACAATAGATTGAATAAGATTGGGCTGATTTGCATCCTTGCCTCACCAACTAGTGACTGAGCACCTCAGCCTGTTTATGCATAGATAACTACTGGATGTTTCACATATATTGTATAATATCTTTTTGTCATTAACTCACCACCTTTTATGATTACATATGAGACTAGGGATTTTTGTTTAATAGTAGAATTTACTCATTGCACAAATATGTTCCTGGCATTTTTTAAATTTAAGAAATACTTTCTTTTGCTAACTCTGATCTTTTTTTCTCATCCATTTTCATACCCATAGTTAATTATAGTGATGAATTGTTTAATCAGATTTTTAGTTTTTCTATTACTAGTTAAATGTGTCTTAGGCTGCTTCAGCTATTACACAATCAAGGCAAAAATAAAAGGTGATCATCGTTTTCTGTTGTAACTTTCAACCAGAAGAGTTTGCCATCATAGATATTTAGCAAAGTGTTCTTGTCATCCAGCCTCATATTTACACGTGGGATTTACTGATGCAGTGTTAGGTCAAAAGTCAACATAAAACAGGAATGGAGATTCTGATGTTTTGGCCCTTGGAAATCTTTTCAGAAAATTTCACAAGCAGATCACTGCACCATGAAAATAATGGGCTGCCTAGCACATCTCCAGTCTTCACCTACACAGGGGCCTTTGTGTAACACATCAGTCATTCTTCCAAGGTAGCGTCATCAGTAGTTTTGAATTCAAGAAAAGTAGGACAAAGGAATACTTGTTAGATCTGCCAAAGTGGAAGGTGACAAAAGAGGAAAAGGAAAAGTTAGCCAGAAGGCAAAAGAAAAGTAGCAAACTTAAGAGGATTCTCAGCCTTTGGGAATAATTTTAGAGGAAATATGTATTAACTTAACTGACTTACAAGCTTCTTTGACCTTATTCAAGAACAAGTTGAATAATTTTGCTGCATAAAACAAATAAAATTTAGGAGAAAATTGATACTCTGCCTTTTTGGCTATTAAGAATTTTAAAGATTTAAGAGTGTAAAATAGTTGTATAAACATTGAAGAAATGCACTGAAGAAATGCAGTGCCTGGGTGAGAGATTATTAACTATTGCCTTTGAAAAGCAAGTTCATTTCCAATCTCATGCAATATTGCAATTGAATACCAACTAAAAAGAAATTATCAGTGCAATAGAAAATGATTACCATAGTCACAGTAATAACATAAATAAAAAAGATTTTTTGAAGCAAATGGCATATAGCAAAGAGGCCAATATGAACTACACTATTATTAGTATATGGACGTTGACAACACAACTAGTAGGAGTTAAAGAGGGAATTTTCAGTTAAGTTTTTCTGTGTGCTTGACCCTACAGTCTCACTTGCATTCTCTAGGATTTCTTCAGGTTGCAAACAGTTCTCCTAATTGATTAGCAGGTGGCATGCAATTCCCTGTCTCCCTGCAACACCTTCTCAGGCTACTGTAGTAATACAATCTTAACTTGCTCTCCATTGCTTCCCTGTTCTGTCTGATTTGTAGAAAGAGATCTTGCGAATCTACTGGACAAACTGGTGCTGGCGTTTCTATTCAGATGTGTTGCCTAACATTTTGTTTGCCTTAGTAATTCTATTTGGTACACTATTTTACTTTACTCTTACTACTAGAATATCAGGATGTTATATGTTTCTAAGGCAAACCATGAAAGGTTTCTGAAAGATTCTTGAGCATCACTGTAAAAAGTCTTCTGTTACCCCTGACTACTGACTATTTTCTTAAAAACAATGTTAAGCACAGTATTTTAAGATGAACTACACCTATATACATAAATACCTCTTTTGTTATTCCAGAAAAGCTAAGACAAATCAAAAATATTTATGTATTTTTGCTATAGGGTCTTGCCAATGTAAAAAGGCCAGCAGTCACTTCCAAATCATTTCCTAAGAAATCTTTATTCTCTAAGACTACTACACATATAAACCAATGAGTCTGCTCTAGGCAAACTTCACATCTTCAGTATAGAAATAGACATTTAATATATAAAAATGCCACTTTTTCATTTAAATGCCACCTTTTATGTATAAAGTAAAGGAAACAGGTCATCATATTGATCCTCCTGACCATTCCTTTCTTTAGACAAATGGCAGCAATGACCTCCTTAGAACAGTTCATTTCACAGTCTACCCGAGATGAAGCCCACATTATCAGAACACTAATTTCAAATTTCAGGGTACTGTGTTTTGGACCAACGTTTGACATTTGTGTTTTTAACATTTTGTATACTTTGCAGAGTACATTGATGCACATGACAGAGTTTATATAAATAGGACAGTTGCTCAAAATAAGTTACCACACATTTACAAGAAATATAATACATAGTAAGTATACGCAGGGTAGCTAACATAGTTGTACTACTGATTTCTGTTGCTTTATTGAAAAAAACAGTTAATGCTTAATTGTTTGATCAGTCTTACATGTCTATATTTGTTTATCTAAGTAACCAATTTGAAGATAGCAATAATGCAATAACCGTTGTTAATTTCCTATCACTGTGTCTGAAATTCTGTATTGCATATATTGTTTTGAGTTATGTTGTAAATGTATGTGCGTTTGTTAGTGCGTTTTCGTTCTTTTATCTTTAAAATTAAAAATTAGAAAAACTAAAAGAAAAAGAAATCTAATCTCTTAGGACCTCCTGAGGTCAAGGGAGTGTCTGAAAGGCAGCCTAGAAACTGATGGGATTCACTCTTCACCTCACCCGGCAAAGAGCCAGTATGCTAAAGAGAATGCTTAATGAAAGGAATAAAAAGACAAAAGTGAAATTAAGAAAACAAAATGGGAGGAATAAACCAAATTTTAAAATTGGGATTGTGCTCCTAGTTTTAAAAAAAAGACACCCTTGGTGATTAACACTGCTTCAAAAAAGATTCAAGGTTTAAATGAACTTTTCAATCATTGTAAACACAGTAATTTTGATCACAGTATCATGTCTTCTTGTTCTGTCATATTAACTCTTTTGTTTTTTTGTTTTGTTTTGTTTTGTTTTGTTTTGTTTTTGTGGTACTGGGGATCGAACTCAGGACCCTGCGCTTGCTAGGCAGGCGCTTATTCCACTGAGCTATATCCCCAGCCCTGTCATATTAACTATTTTGAAATAAAGAAAAGATTCACTTAATACATTGAATGACAATCAAAAATTATTTTTAACTAGAATTGTTCTCTTTGAAATCTGGAATGCATATATGTTGTTAAATACATCATTTTTGAGATAACATTTTTGTTCACACTTCAATAATTCTCTTCCCCAAATCTAGATTTGTCATGGAAAGTGGAAGAGGTAAAACAAGTCTTAGTGGAATACAAAGAAAAACGTTTCAGATACAGAAAAGACACAGTTATTCAGATCTCACAGTGTAGCATCTGTCAAAAGACAAGTAAGACTGAAATGGTCTCTTGCTCTGGAGAGGAGCCAAACTTGTTACCTTACTTTAGGAATTCATTATATATTTATTATTGTATATTGTGAAGCTAACCATTAACAGCTTAAGTTCATGTACTTTCCTTCTCTCACCTCATAATGAAAATCAAGCAGGGAAGATGCATTCTGAAATAAATCACAGATTTTTTATTTTTAACACTACTAAAGGAAGAATGCAGAGTCCAGATGAAAATTTACCCAGAGCCAAAGACAAATAGTAATGGTGAACTATTATTTCAAGGCACTTTTAACAGATTATAGCAGGTTCTCAGAATAAGTCCGTAAATTCTGTACTATCCCATACCTTAACTAAGAAAACTGAGATCGAAAAGTGGCTTGGGGAAGATCCGGGGAAGATGGCGACCGGGTGAGCAGCAAGGGAGCGAACCTCCTTAATAAACACCACCAGCTCGAGACAGACTTGGCGAGCGTGAATGCTGGAACCTCGGCTGGGAAGTTTAAACTGGGCGTATTTCTCTGAGATGCCGGGGGAGATGTGGTAGGGC
>PVLD010030203.1:0-17136 GCA_004027595.1 Dinomys branickii
CATCTCCCCCGGCATCTCAGAGAAATACGCCCAGTTTAAACTTCCCAGCCGAGGTCCCGGCATTCACGCTCGCCAAGTCTGTCTCGAGCTGGTGGTGTTTATTAAGGAGGTTCGCTCCCTTGCTGCTCACCTGGTCGCCATCTTCCCCCGATCTCTATGTGTTAACTTCTTAACACATTGTTTTTATGTTTAAGGTACTCTGAAATTTTAGTTTTTAAAGTAAATGGCTACTTTCCTAAGGAATTTTTAAAGCTGTACTTTAAAAGTCTGTCACACCCCAGACTGTATTCAGTTTACTGGCTTTCATTTCCAAGAAACCTTATTAAACTCTAGAAGATTTGCCCCACCTGTTATGGTTTGTGTCCGGATGTCCCCCCCAAGCCTCTTGCAGTCATGGGGCGGGCTTTTAGAGTTTATGATTGATCCATGATCCAATGCTGGGATTGTTGGTGTGAAGGCTACACCTGCCCTGGGGCGGGTAGTTTGCATATGTAGGGAGAGATTGAAGCTGCTTGCTGTTCTCTCTTTTGCTCTTTCTGCTTTGATATCTCCCGCTACCATAAAGGGTCACCCTCTGCCATGTGCCACTCTTGCCTTGGAGCCAGCTGAGTATGGACTGAAACCTCCACAAACTATGAGCTAAATAAACTTTTCTTTCCTTCATTTGGGGCATCAGGTATTTTGTCCCAGCAACGAGAGAAAAGTAACTGAGACACCACCCTCACTTTCACTTGGGGGTGGCATTCGGGGTTGTTGAGCTTGTCTCCACCTCCTGTACCTTCTGACGCTCTCTTCGTCTTTGTTCCATGTCGTGCTGTTGCACATATCTCTTCCTCTCTTTCCCGACTTTTATCCTGCTTCCGTCTGTGCATTACTTACTTCTAAATATTTATCATGATATTTACTAAGGCACTCCTCTTGTACGCTAACTGGGATGGATTTGCACGTACCTGTTCTCTTCTTTCCACCCTTATGCCTGTAACCATACATGGATCTCTTTTTACCGTGTTCTCAAATTCCACTCCCGCTCATCAATAAGACAATCCTGTTGAATATCTACAGGAAAGCTGAAGTGGGAAGAAGACTCAGAAAGTACTTTGATCAGCACATTAAGTTCCTTTATGGTTTTCTTAAGCATATTACAAGGAAAACAATAATTCTTTTCTCTTTTTCTATCTTTCTCAAATATCTATGTCCTCTCCAACTACGTTCCTTCATGTGTAGAAGAAAAGGTCCAATAAAAGTTTTAGTACTTAGTAAATGCTAAATATAGAGAATAAGTAAAATAACTAAACCAAACATACCATTGTTCTTTTCATTGTGCTTCTGTATGCACTAGATATAAAATTAAGCTAATGGGATGCTTGAAATTGCTTTTAAACCTAATTTCTGGAATTCTTATTTTTAACATTTGTATTTGATGCATCTTAGATATAGAGAATGTCATTTAAAAGGGCAGCCTAGAAATAGGTGAAGGAATTTTCATTTTCATAGTGCTGGGAAGCTGATACTGGTATTTAGTTGTTGGAAATCAAAGAGGCTCAGTACCTTTGAAAGTACAGCACAAGAAATATTTTGTCATGGCCCAAATCCAATTTTTTTAAATACTGATAAAATCATACTTAGAGGAGCAGGTTTTGGAACTAGACTTTGACTTTGATTGGCTCTGTAGTTCCAAACACATCTTTAAGCCTCAGTTTACCTGGCTGCACAATGGGGATAACTGTTCTAAATGCAAAGGGGTAAAGCAATCAAGGCAAAAGTTCAACAAATAACAGCTATTTTTGAAGAGCCTAAAACATAGTATTTTAACTTATCCAGTGTGCTACATATCTATCATTAAAGAAGCCATTTCACAAGTAATTTATATATATATATATATAATTAATAAAAAGAACATTGCTATTTGTTATTTTATTAAAAAAAGAAATACTTCCCCCCTCTGACCTTCCCTCCCATCAACCTTGGAAAACATTAAGCGCCTCTATAGTTTTGATGGCACAAACATCTTTGATTATGTTTTCTACGTGTTTCATGAAACTATAACCACTGACCCTTTCTGTAGTAGGTGTAGTTCAGAATTTCAGAAATTTTCTTTTTAATGAGATTTGTGTTCCTTTTTTCCTTTGGCTAAAAATAAGAACCCTCACACGAGCTGAGATAATGAGTTAGCTCTTCATTACCTATGTGATCCAGTGGTTTGTTGCCTTGTCGCACAGCCTGTTTGTCATTCTGAAGAGACTTTTCCTCCTTTTCCATGGAACTTAGCAAAAGCACTGAAGGAACCCTCTGACTTTAACACAAGTCACATAATAGTTACTTAATTTACTGAAGATCAGTCTCCTGCCAAAGGGGAATATTTGGTAAGGTTCTCTTGGCTTTAGACATCTATAACATCGTCACAAACTATTTTTTCCAACTTTTTATAACTACATGTAGTTTATTACGGACAGCGAAAATTTTACCTGACAGATATTTGGTAAGAGGTCATTGTAAAGCTAATAAAAATATTTCTAAAATGCTCTTGTCCATTGCAACACAAAGTAAAAGTGCTTCTGAGGGACCTTGTTCTCTAGTCATTTAACCTGAGAACTGTGATAATTCAGAAGAGCTTCTGAACACGGATGCACCCATCAGACAGATGGACGGGGCTGGCTGTAAGTTCGGAAGCTGAAAACAGAGCTCAGTTGGCGGGTTGCCCAGACCTGGGGCAGAGCCAGGACAGCTGTCCAGAGAGGCCGTCCCAGGGTAGCGAAGCTGTGTGCAGAGTCCCCGCTCTGCCTAGCAGCTGGGCCCCTCTTCCTAGGCCCAGATGCAAGTCATCTGCTGCCATCCAGCTCTCAGATCCTGGCATTTGGAGAAGCTCATTTTTAAGGATTCTTTTCCTTCAGATTGCTGAGGTGGGATTTTAAGGTGAACTTGTCTCCTCCCTGTACCAAAGGCTAAGAAGTGAGATGAGAACACATAGAGTCCTAGGGGGAAAAGGCAGTAGTTCAGAATGTCAAGGTTTTTCTGAACGCTCTCCAGGCAGAGTAAGGTCTGTCCAGATCATCTCGTCCTTCTCTCTGCCACATTTTGGGTGCAAACAATCCTAGGAAATGGGACCCTTTCACCTGTCTAGCATACCTGAGCTCCTGAATCACTGCTTTCAATAAAGGAAAGTTATTCCTGTTGTCCAGCTCCGTCTTTCCTACCTGTAAGTCCAGCAGAACAAAGAGCAATCTCTTTCAGACTTACAGGGGGCACATTTCAGAGATCTGGATCATAGTTCTGGTCAAGTGTTTTACTGGGTACTTTCTAGAACTCAGAAATGCACTAGATCTGAGAGAGAGAGAGAGAGAGAGAGAGAGAGAGAGAGAGAGAGAGAGAGAGAGAGAGAGAGAATTGTGTATGTGTGATGGTGGATGTAAAGAAAAATAATTTACAATATTACTTCTTAGCTTACTCTTTAGGAAGGATTAACAGAGGACAAGCTTGTTCCTTGAGGGCCCAGCTTCTTGAAGATTTTCATAAACTGATATAAATTGTGACTCTCCTAGAGGAGAAAGTATTATATTTCTCAATTTCTTATCCCAAGGAAGCGCCTTTTGGGAAAGCTGTCCATTACAGCAGCTCAGTTCTATCTCCTTTAGCTTAAACAATGAACTCATGTTTGTGCAGTGGTTGCGGGGCTGTGAGCATGGAATTGTTCAACTGCCTGCTAAGCTCCTGCTCCACTTTGCTTCTGATGAAGCCGTTTCCTCATAAGGACAGGGCTCCCAAGAGGTCTCAAGTGGGATTTGGATGGTGAGTGCTCAGTGTTTTCTAAGCTTGCGGAGGAGGGCAAAGCCTGGGGCGCTGCCACGAGAGCGGAAATGCAGTGGGAAATGAACAGTCTAGGGAGTTGGCAGGATGGGAGTTAGGGGCCCTTGAGCAACTGCATGGACTTGAGCAGTAAGAAAGTAGAAATTGTTCTTAATCTGATCTGCTGCCTAGAAGAAAACAGAAACTTCAAGTGGGGCTCTTTCTTACATGGTATAAAGCAAATATTCATAGATCACAATGGTATAACTAGTCATTAGGAAGGAAAGGGAGGAAGGAAAAATTTGGGGGTGAGAATATTTAAGGTGGGTAGGAACTGTCCTGATCCATTTAGGCTGTTATAACAAAAATAAAATAAATGAAATGGTTTACAAGCAGCATATATGTACTTCTCAGCTTTGGAGGCTGAGAAAATCAAGGTCAAGGTGCCTGCAGATTTAGTGTCTGGTGAGGGGCTGCTTCCTGGTTTGCGCATAGTGCTCTTTTCACTGTGTCTTCACATGGTGGAAGGGAAAGCTAGCTCTGTGAGGCAATTTTTATGAGGTTATTAGTCCCACTCACAAGGGTTCTGGCCTCATGACCTAATCATCTTTCAAAAGCCCCCCAACTTCTAATACCATCACCTTGGGGATTAACATTTCAACACATGCACTGGACAGTGCAGCCAGACCATTCGGATCATAGCAGTTTTGGAGGAGACATGGTGCAGGTGCCAGAGACCTCGTGACTTCAGAGATTTAAGGAGCTTTTAGAACTGGGTTCTTGGGCTGGGGATATAGCTCAGTGGAATAAGCGCTTGCCTAGCAAGCGCAGGGTCCTGAGTTCGATCCCCAGTACCGCAACAACAACAAAAAAACTGGGTTCTTTAGGCCTGGCACTCTAAAATCTTACCAAGGGTAAGCATGGAAAGGTACAAGAACAGAAAGAATCTGGAGGCTGCTTTATGGATGGTACAAGGGAAAAAAGGACAGCGAGCGGCGAGAGCTGAGAGGTGCTTCGGGGCTGGAGGTTTGGGCTATGGTAAGAGAGCAAGGTCACAGACTAGAGGAAGGGCAGCTTCTGAGCCCAGGGAGGTTCTCTCCTCTCTTCTGATGCCAAACCATCGAAGTAGATTGCATTCCTCAGCCACAGGGAACCGGAGCCTCCCTGAGCAAAGCAGACACGGACCTCGAAGGAGCAGCTGTGCAGCAGGGCCCAGGGGTGGATGAACTAGAGCGCGGGGCTCTGCAGAGACCTTCCTGTCCGTTCATTAGGGGAAGCGGGACACCTCTGCTTTCAGATCAGAAGGGGATCGGGTCCGCCGCTCAGGAGCCTCAGCTCCAGGAGAGTTTCCTCTGCCAGGCTTTGACAGAGAAAGTGCCAGGCTTTGAGAAAGAAAGGTGAACAAATGGAGGAGGAAAGAAGAGAGACTGCCTCGGAGAGAGGATCTGAAAGGAAGTGATTCACGAACTAGAGAAAGTGAAACTGAAGGGTAACCTCCGCGCAAACAGAAACCTCTCTGGGTCACAGCGGGAGGCTCGGCTTTCTCAGGCACCGATCCTTGCCTCCGTCCTCCCCCACTGCTTGCCTTGCCCGCCTTAGAAGACAAAAGCGAACGAGACAATGCACATGAGTGAGACGGAGAGGCTTACAGTGTTCTACAACTACCGAGGCTGATGTTTGCTATGTGCGTACCGAACCCGTGGCTTCCGAGTTACATGTGGTCCGCACTCCTCGTGGTGGGGGATTATAGCCGACCCATCAGGCCTTGCCCTGTTCTTCTGTTTTGCAGGTTCCTTAATTGTGAAAGGATGAAGTGAAAATAAATTGTCATTAAGTTTCTTTTTGCGTTCTGCCGTGTTTCTAATAATAGCTGCTATCATTTAGTATGTGAATAATAGTAACATACTATGTTATTAGCATATAAAATGATAAACATGTGTCAACCCAAATCCTTAAAATCTAGAAAGTGAATATTGTGATTAACTAAATGAGACTATGCCTCTCTCTGAGATTTCCCACCCTGTTGACAGATGCTCCCCCTATGTTGATGTACCGCTACAAACCACGAGGTGGCAGCCTACTCCCATTCTGTGAACTCGTGACATGGGTGACAATCCTCACTCAGAAGATTGACCTAACCCCAACAGAAATAACCCAGTTCCGCTTTCCGGTTTTTTTCTTTTTTTTTTTTTTCCTGTTGTTGAGATGATTAATTGTTTGACCAATTTTGCATGTCTGTATCTGTGTTCATGTATATACACTTCGAAGATATCAATAGGTAAAGCAACAACCATTGTTGAGTCCATGTCACATTGTCTGTAAATCAGTTTTGATTGTACTATTTCTTATGCTACTTTGTGTCTGTTTGTTAATATGTTTTTGTGCTTTTACTTTAAAAAAAAAAAAAGAAAAGAAATAACCCAGTTCCGGAGCATCTGGGCAACCCTCTGCTTATCTGATTTGGATCACAGAAGGTTGGGTGGATTTAGAACTAAACGGGTAACTGAGATATTTCCCTTTCAATTGCTCATTTTTAGTTAAGGATAGCCAGGGTTGAAGAGTATTTCAAAAATTTAAGGACAAGAAGACTGTCTAACTGACAGGTCTAAGCAGCATAAAGTCCAAGATGGAAAGTATAGGATATATTTGAGGAAAATAAAGTAGGTCACTGGGGTTATACTGAAAGCTGTTTAACATGAAAGATGGAATGGGAGCTGAGAAAATTAACATAAGCTGAGTGTTGAGCTAAGAATGACTTGAATGTCAGATTTTTATTCATGAATTACTTGAATGATTTGAACTGTTTTGATTATTAAATATTTATTATGTAATAATTTTAAACTTATAGAAAAGTCATAAGAGCAGTAAAAATAACTTCTGTATATCTGTACACCTGTCACCCAGCTTTTTTTTTTTTTTTTCTTTTTTTGAGACAGGGTCTCGCTATGCAGGGCAGGCTGGCCTTGAGCTCACTTTGTAGCCCAGGCTGGTCTCAAACTTGCAATGATCCTCCTGCCTGGGCCTCCTGAGTTCTGGGATTACATGCATGCGCCATCATGCTTGGCTGGTTACACATTCTTTAGTTATAATTATTCAGCTTCCCATGTATTATCTCATATAAAGAGCATATAAAGGAGAATGAATCCAAGATAGGGAAAGACGCTGGGTAGGGTGGTCACACCTGTAATCTCAGCATTCAGGAGGCTGAGGCAAGAGGATCACAGCGAGTTCCAGGCCGGCCTGAAGTACATAATGAGGGAAACATCACAGCCTAAACCAGACACAGGGAAGCGCATTGTCCTCAGACCCGAGGGTCCTCCTACCCCACCCACAGAAGGAACAGCAGCCGTTCAGCCTGCAGGGTGAAACAGAGTACAAGGCCCTGAAAATGCCCTACTGAATCCTCCCCTGGCAGCTGCCCTGAAAGGTCTGGGCCAAGGAAACAGGGCTCAGAGTGCTGAGACTAGGCCTGGAACCTGGGTAGGAAGGAGCTGGCCTTGCTGCTGTGACAACTGCTGAACATGTACTATGTTCCAGGAACTGTGCACAGGCCTGGCTGTCACTCCCACTTATAACTGTTAAATACTTTTCTTTACTACACTTTCTTACCTGAACTTTTGGAGATTATGTTGTAAATGTTATGCCTTTTACCTTTACTGGAAACAAAGGGCAGTGATTTTTTTATAACTATAACATGATTATCAAAATTAGGAAATTTAACATTTTATTATTATTATTATTATTTTTTGTCATGTTGAGACTGGGTCTCGCTAAGCAGTCCAGGCTTGTCTTGAGCTCACTTGTAGGCCAGGCTGGTCTCAAACTCTCAACAATCCTCCTGCCTCAGCCTCCTGTGTGCTGGGATTACAGGCGTGTGCCACCATGCCTGGTTTAACATTTATTATTACCTAATTTATAGACTGTTCAAGTTTTATTATTTTTATGGTAATCTGCAGGATCACACACTGCATATAGTTTTAATTTGTCTTTTGTCTTCTTTGATTTGGAGTTTTCCCTCCTCCTTCCTTTATCTCTCATGATGCTGATATTTTTGGAGAGTATGGTGCTTCTATTCTGCAGAGCGTTGCTCAGTGTGCTTTGTCTGCAGGTCTTGTAATCAAGCTTGGGCAGGGGATTTCATCAGCATCGCTACATGTGATGCTATATTTTCCTCAGTGCACACATGAGGAAGAGCACTGGGACATAATGTGGTATTTTCCTCCTTTATTACTATGAAGCTATAATTTCTCTTTTTGAATTATTCAGTAGTTTAAAATACTTCAAAACAACGTAAACATTCTATTCCATGTCAAACTCAACCTGCACCCACTAGTTTGGGCATTTTGTTTTCTTAAAAATGGAAAGGCATAATAAAATATATTGAGCTGAGTGGCATGAAGTCAGAGCCATGTTTAGAAGTAGCACTTGGGAAGCTGTGTGTGTGTGTGTGTGTGTGTGTGTGTGTGAGTGTGTGTGATTTTACTCTCTCTAACTTCTGTGCTATCTTTCTTGCTTCTCCCTGGGACTCTCATACTAGAGTTCCAACTTACTGCAAGACTCTTACTTTGAGCTTAACATATAACAATCTTGGTAAACTGGGAGAGGGACGCTCTTGTTCTGGGCTGATGCAGCCCAGTCTCTGATCAGAGCATTTGGTTGTATTTTCTTACTTGGGCAGGTATCTGGTGTAAGGCACAACCAGCAGGAGGATAAGCTCAGAGACCTGCACCTCTGTACTGGATTTGGGGAACATCAGAATTATCATCAGAAGAAATTTTTTTGACACTGTAAAATTGTATTACATTAAATGAGAACATATGTGCATTGAACTCTGACTACTTCTCTGTCTCTCTTCTAGATGACTCACTGTATGCCCTACCATTTAAATTTTATCACCATCCTTCGAGGCATGCATTATAATTCCTACTATGCAGCTAAAGAAACAGGTCCAGCTGTCTCCCTGGAAGACCAGATTTAATTTCTTATCTCTCTGAGTCTGAAACCTGTATCACATTTTTCTGCTCTATGTCTCCAATGGTCACAGCAACCATATTAAAAGCAGCCCTGTCATCATCTTATAACTGACATAATCAGTTTTTAAATACACATTTTCCTTATATTTTCACAGCAACCTGTGGGGATCATAAAATAAGCACCATTTGCCTATCTGCAAATGAAGAGCTACAAATATCCACACTGCGAGCGAGAAAACCAAGCCTGTAGTCTTTCAGTCCAGAGCTCCCACTTTAGCTTGTGTCTTCTTTTGAGGAGAGGGGAGAGGATTTGGGGGAGTGAGGCAGAAGAGAATGGGAATGAAAGCCGCAGGAGTGAAACGGTGAAGTTATGATTCCTTCTCTGGCTTCCCGGATGTGGGCTGTGGAGCTGTCCCATGATGCTCATGGGCTACAGGATGCAGAACACATCTGTGCCATTTTTAGTGCCTCTTGCCAGAGCCCAGGAGACTGGCGGGGACCCCAGAGAAGACCCACTCTTGGGGGAAGGGCAGATATCTGGCAGCTGAGTGAGCAGGACCAGAGAGTAGGGAGGGTTGCCCCTTCCGCTGCCACGTTTCCAGAAGCCCCTTCCTTCCTCCCCTGGGGAGCAAAGCTTCCCCACTTGTTCCTATGTGCTCTTAAATGTTCAGAGATGGCCTTTGACTAAAAAATAAAAAGGCTGAAAGAGTAATAGAATTGCAAAGTATGAAGAAAAGGAAAAACTGGGCATCTCCTCTGCTTTTTCTTATAAGGCAAGAGGCAGCTGGGGGAGAGCAGGGAACGATTTTGTAGATGCTTGCAGAAGAGGGCAAAGGTTGCAAGTCACAGGGAAAGTTCACTCCAGGTAAAGAAAGTGATCCCCAACTTGTCTCTGTAGGTCCTCGCTCTCCTCAGAGGCCATCTGAGTGCCATTGACTTAGGCCTGACGTGGAGAAAGATTTCCATGAAACTTGGAGGCGTTCTGTCACCTCACAGGACAGAGGAACCTTGCAGGTCTGTCTGGGCGTGGAGGGAGGTAAGTAACGTTGCCGGGGGAGCACTATGCTTCCTAGGGAGGCACTGAGGACAGCGTGGGTTGTTGGATTTGAATCCCTGCCCTGTCATTAACCAGCTCATTGAGTCTGGGCAAGCTGCACTGCCTTAAAGGCTGTCTTCTTGTGTAATGCAGGACAATAGTGCCCCTGTCAAAATGGTGTGCGAGTGAAGCAAGGGCATGCAAAGCTGCGTGTGTCACCTTACCCATTGTCCTCGAGCCAAGAAGCCAGATGTTATCACACTTCTCAAGAATAGTGGAAAGAGCACTGCTTGGAGGGTGAGGAAACCTGGTTTCCATTAGTTTCTTTCTAGATGTGCAGGTCTTTCCCTGGCAAACAATATCGTCTCTTCTCCTGCCGTATGTCCTCTACACAGAGGCAGACCTGTATGAGATCCAACTCCACTGCCAGTTCTGACACAAGCTCCCGCTTTGAACTAACACACATTACCACATTGAGCCTCACTTGCACCATGTATAAATGCAGAAGATAATACCTATTTGGATTGTCACTTAGTAATACCATAGTGTTTAGAGCTTGATAGACCGGCTTTGGAGGATACCTTCAACACTTACTAGCTAATATGACTGCGGGCATTTCATTTAATGTCTCTGTGCCTCAGTTTCCTCAGTTGTTAAATGGGTGGCTATGAAACTTATATAGATTTAGAAAAGTTCCTCAAGATACTAAATGTAAGCTGCATAGTTAACCAGAGCTCAGCACACAGTAAGTACCCTGGAAGTCAACTATTAGCTGGTCCATTTTCTATATGAATGAAATCACTTAGTGTGTATACTTTTAATCACAATTCTTCTACCTTAAACAGAAAAGGAGATAATGAGTGTACAGAGTTTAAGTCCTTATTCTGTTTTTCCCATTTAGGTTGTCCTGATGAAAAAGGGTCTGGAAATATTTTCCCCCAGATTCAACCATAACCTTGTCTAATACCCTTATTTTCCCCTTCGGGGTAACCCACGAGGCCCATTCATCAACTCTCACGCTCATGCTCACCTTTATCATGCAGAGTGAACTAGCCCCTAGCTACAAATCCCTCCTAACCTACCACACACACACACACACACACACACACACGTACATTCTCAAAAGCAGAATTAAAGTCACCCTGTCCAGCCACTGCCAGAAGCCCCTTTCCTTTCCTCTTCTCCCAAGGGACTCTTCACTTCCATTTCACCCACTCCCCCTGCATCCTCCAGCACAGGCACACACCAGTCACCATCCGACTTCTCCTCCCCTTCTCTACTGCTCCCTAATTATATTCCCCGCCTCCCAGTGTCATGCTAATACAAGCTCCTGGCACAGCTGCCCAGATTAAATTAGAGCTCAACCCAGCAGGCTGACTAATTATATTTTCTGGGTTAGAATTGTCTTTCCCCACCTTTGGGGTACCGGCCCAATAAAGAGGAAATGAGCGCTGCCAATATTTGCCGAGGATATTTGACTCTTCTTGCCTGGATGGTTTTGTTCTCTCCGAGCAATCTGGGCCCCTTGAATTAGATTACACCAGAATGGGAGAAGATCCCATTCAAAGGATCCCATTTACTCAAAGGATCTCCTCAATCCCATCCATTTTCCTGCTGCTCAGCTCAGCTGGGCCTGACCATTACTGTCAAGCCACAGAAGAGAGAATGACCTGGGGTTTTCTCCAAGAATGAGCTTCTCCCGTCAACTTTGTGGGTTCTTCTTTTTTCTCCCAACCTCAAAGTCCAAATATTCATTGCTATGTGTCCAGCAATGATTATTGCTGAATTATTTTACTTCTGTCTCCCATGAAAAAACAAAGCTATTTCTTCTTAGAGAGCACTTTCAAAGTCTATCTGCCAACACCACTTTCTTTATTCGTGGCTCGAACATAGTGAGTTTCAATTTGTTTATACAGAAAGTTTTCTTCACTTCTTTCCCCACACTTACTGTATGTGTATAGTACACCGCACAGCAAGATGGGTGTTAGAGAATGGGAAGGCCTGGTTCCTGCTTTCAAAGAGATCGGGGCCTTGTTGGTATAAGTATGCATAGAAGTGCAAAAATCAGGAAGTTTGAGCAGGATGTAGTGTAGAAGCTGGAAGAAATGTTATTGTAGAGACAACCCTGGAGTGAAATCTTGAAAACTTGTTCACAAAGCTAAATGAGCTGAGCAGTTCTGGGCAGGGAGATTAACCATGGAAAGATAAGGAATGCTTAGTAATTTCATTACCTCCAAGGTGAGGAATAAGATGGGAGTAGCCAGGGAAGAGTCTTGGGCAGTAGAAGGATGCTTTATTTCGGGAGAAAAATTCATGTCTTTTTAGCTGAGAGGGAGAGAAGATCCATTTCGCAAATACCTGGGCTGTGTCAGCTGGGAGTCTTGCCTTTCCCAACAGTTTTTCTCTTTACATTTTCCTGTAAGAATCTTCCTCACAAATAATCATCCTATTCTAGTGTGACTGTTTCCTCTGGAAGTGTGTTGAAGGGAGAATCTAAGATTTTCCAAACATTACATTGAAAAAGTCTGGCCACAGAGTTGATGAAAACAAAATCAAACCACCGCTGGGATCTCCGATGTTAACCCACGTAGTCAGCAAACTTCTCTGCCTCTCTGGTCATTTATTTATCCATTATATACATACCAAGCACTGTTCTAGAGAGGATGTGATGGAAAGGAACAGGCACAAGTACTTCCTTTGAGGAACTCGGTCTGGGTGCATAGATAGTTAAAAAGCGGGAGCAAAGTGACCAGAGCACAGGTGCACTATAATTATTTTTAGGGCTTTCCTAATAGAGCATAGAGCACTGAGATGTCCCCTGGCTGTCCTTCTTCTTGAAGGTTACAGAGAAACTGTCCTTGCTCTTTCTAGCTTCTAGAGGTTTGCTGGCCATGTTGGCATTCATTGGCTGGTACAGACAGTGCTGTCTGTCCTTAAAAAGCATTCTTCCTGTTTGCTTCTATCTTTACACTGCAATTTTCTTGAAAAGACCCCACTCACATCGGACCAGGATTCCTCTTACCCTCATATAACTTCATCTGAACTAATTACACCTGTGACAACCTTGTTTTCTAACAAGGCCACAGTTTAGAGTGTTAAAGGTTAGTACTTCAATGTATTGTTTTGAGGAGAACAAAATTCAACTCATAGCAGATAATTAACTCTTGGTACAGCCGAAGTTGTGAGTGGTGGGACTGATTAAATTTTAATTCCAGAATAAAAAATAATAATAATTAACTAAAAGAGTGATGACATAGGGAAGATATTACTACGGAAGAAATGACTTGGCAAAAAGCATGAAAATACAGAAACATAAGAAGGCATAAGAGCTAAGAGATAAATTCTCCACAAGGATTTCTTGCTAAGAAAAATTATGTTTCTCTCCTTGGAGCACTTTCATGCAGGGTGCAAACAAGGCAGAATATTCTAACTTTATATACTAGATTTTCTGCTCCATGTTTAAAGGAGAGTTGTAAACTTTAATTTTCTAGTTTTTATTTAAATATCAATACCATGATATAACTGGGGAAAAAACCTCATCACCTGAGTTTCCTACTAGATCTCTAGTGCTTGGTCAGTGCCTGACCATCAAGGATGCGTAATAAAAATTTGTGCAATGATATCAAGAGCGACAGAGTTGCTGAGATAACCGTGGCTCCGTTCTATGCATTTTTGTTGCGAAGACTTCAATGAAAAGTCAGACAATTTTTCAGCATGAGAGGAGGAGCTTACATTCTATAGGAGAAATGAGCACACAGCATTGATTGAGATGCTGCAAAATACAATCAGTGCTATGATAGAGATAAAAGACAAGTGTCTCTTTCATTAAAAAAAAAGTAAGGACAGAGGATTGCTTTAGCCTGGGGAGAAAAACCCACTGAGGAAGTGGCATAAACTTAAAAAATGAACGGGTTTTTAATAGTGAAAACTGGCTAGAGATGCAGCATAATCTAATCTGGATATGGATAAGGGTTATAAGACATAAAGGAGGGAGCATGTGAATAAGACCATTTCTAGCTAAGAAAGGGGTAAGTGCAAATGTCCTGAGTCATGATTGGGGTTTCTGAATTTAAGGAAGGAAACATGTGATACTGGAATAGAGCGTGTAAGCCAGAAGGTGGGGCAGGAGCCTGTCAGGGAGATGGGAGGGGGAGAGGTCAAAATGTGCACGGTCTTATAAGTCCTTTTAAGGACCTTTGTTTTGCTATAGTAGGCAGAAACACCACAAGCGAGCAGCAGGTACAGAGGCAGAATGGCTTTTCAGTTGGGGATTGGTTCTTAACATTATGCATCATGGTGACCAGCTGTGCATCACAGTGACCAGCCGTTTCTAAGAAACAAAAGTAACAGGAACTGTAACGGGAACTATTACCTGGCCAAGTAACAAACTGAAGTATACTGGCGTGTGTGTGTGCGGGGGCATCTTGTGCTACATTTCCCCCCTCTTTTCTTTTCCCCAGCAAATCTTTGCCTGGCATGTTACATGTGATCTCTGGAGACAAGGCCCAACTAGAAGCAGTAACATTAGGGCTGTCAGTGATTTTAGGATAGGAAAAGTTCCCAAGACAGAAAGTTTTTCTACCAAGACTTCATGGTTTGTTTCCCTTGTTATAGGGTTTCTCCCCAAGTTGAGTCTGACAAGAGAGTGATCTAGAAGAGTGTCCAATGTGTCTTGGATGTGCATCAAATCTTGGTCAAGTGTTTGATTGATTATTCTATTCTCTTGGGCCAACCATCTACAGAGTCTAAGGCAAAGAACCACAGCTAGCAGGAGGCTGGCAGGGAAGCAAGGACTAGGGTAAGCAGAATCCAGGTCAGTTAACAAAAACCACAGCTAGCAGGGGGGCAGGGTAACAACAACTGGCCAAGGAACCTGAAAAGACACAACAATCAAGGGGATTGAGTATTGAGCAATCCTGTGAACAATGTTCTCAGGCTCCAACTGTGCATGGGCTGGTCAGCAACCAGAGTGACCAGAGCGGGGCGTTGAGTGCATTGTCTCTTCAGAGTGAGCCTTGGAGGAGCTGTGCAGTAAATTTTTCAGTGGATCTAAGGCTGGATTTCTGACACTTGTAGAGGGAGTTAATATATACCTGGGTTCTATGTGTGTGAGTTACTGCGGAGGACCACCTGGGTGACTCTCCTTGAAAGAGGAACAATTGTCTCCATTTGCCTGAACCCGACCCTGTTTCCATGTACTGGTATGTACTGAGCTGGCCAGGACCTTTCCTCATTCCTTCAGCTGGTTTTAAGCAATGCATACTGGCCCAGCTGAAATGCTGATGGTAGTCTTTGAAGATGGCAGGCAGTGTTTCTCTGCCCCCCACCCCCACCCCACTATTCCCTTGTGAGCTGGGACAAAATGGGATTGAGCCTCAAAAGAGGCTATGACTTCCTGGGGTTTGAAAGATTACACATCAGAGCTGAAGCACCAACCCCAACACATTAGATATTATCTCAATTGTGTTATGCAGGTTATTCTTTCTGAATGTCCTTCACTCTGCACTGGCAGAGGTGATTTTAGGCCTCCTACCCAGCCCAGCTCATGGCACACACCTACTTCCTTCCAGTCACTCATCTTCAAGCCACTCTCTTCTTCAGAAATGGATAAGATCCAGGTTCAGTGCTAGGTAAAGACCTTTGTTATGGAAAGCCATCACTGTGGCTGGACTCAGACCCCCTTGATTCTTCACCACTTTGGTATATTATTGTTTCCCTTTTTACACTGCGGGTTACCTTGGAAGTGGTAGATTGGAATTAACTCATTACAATTCCTATAGCTATTGGAATTACAAACGTAATCTTTCTGGGCTGCAATGAGGACCAGAAAGGGCTCTCTATAAGTTACAAGCTGTGTTTTAAAATTTTTAGAGCTTTGTGGCCTGTATGTTGCATGTAATTTTTATTTAATCTAGTTTCTGAGTTACCTCTGCTACAAATGCAGGCCCATTGTTACTACCAGTGATCCAGGGTAGGGTCAATCATCTAAGGATGGTTTTTTCTTCTTTTTTTTTGTACTGAGAATTGAACTCAGGACGTTGCGCTTGCAGGGTAGGTGCTTGTGTCACTGAGCTGTGTCCCTGGCCCCTAAGGGTGGTTTTCTACAGCAGAACCCTACACACTTTTATTGTCTTCTCAGTACAGGTACTGAATGCGAGGGTGGGGCTGGTGACACAGATGCTGAAGCCTGAGCTGGCTGCAGGGCTACGGGCACCGGCGCTGTGTCTTCAGCCTGCAGAACTAATGGTGGGGGCGGATCTGGCTCTGATCTTTGAAGAGTACTGGGTAATGTTTCTGTAGTTCAGTCAATTGGATCCATGGAGGGGGCTTAGATCTCTGGCAGACTTCCAAACAGCAGCAGGAAGTAGTCTGCTGTGCACATCATCCCTATAGGAGAGTTTTGGCCAAAATAGTTTTGTCCAAGGTGACCACAGTGCATCTAGCCTACTGGACTTCATTCCTAACAGAACTACTTCCATCTGTAAATAGGAAATACTCAGCATCCGTAAGGGGGTCCATTTCTAGACCAGTGCAGCATGCGGTACCTAGACAGTGAGGTCTTGGTCTAAGGTGAGCTTGTCAGCTTCCTAGATCAGAAGGACAATGGCTGTTAGGGGATAGAGGCAAAAAGAGGAGACCCCCCTTAGTGACTGATCGTATTTGCACAGGTAGTTCACCATGTGCTTCCAGGGCCTGCCAGTCTGAGTAAGTATCATTGTCTTTGTGAATTTAAGGATCCAGATTTTACAGACGCCAGAGGGCTCAAGACATTTATGGAGTTTTTTTTTTGGTAACCAGTTTCTGCTACATATTACAGCAGAGCTTTTGTGCATTTCTGGCAGGCAGCTTGGAAGTGTCATTAATCATGATTTTTAAAGAGAGAACAAGTGTTTGAACCTCTGGGAGTTGCAAAGTGGGATTGGTTGATGGGAACCAATTGAAAGCAGAAGAAGGCATTTTTTACATCCAGACAGGTGAACCATCAGGCTATAGGTGGCAGAAGACTGAGGCAATGTACGTGGAGGGACAGAGATCGGCTTGTTAGCGGCGGAGACGCCCAGCAATCCCACGTTTGGCGCGTGTCGGGCGGGCCGCGCAGAGAGCCCCAAACGCTGGGAGCGGGGAGGAAGATTTGCTGGGTCCTAACGCCCTGAGAACACGAACAGCTCGGCCCCTCCCGCCTCCCGAGCCGGCGCAGCCCCCCGGCGACTCCCGACAGAGATCGGCTCTCTGGCGGCGGCAACGCCCAGCGGTCCCACGTTTCGTGCGCATCGGGCGGGCCGCGCAGAAAGCCCCAAAGGATAGACTGGCACCTTGGAACCTTCATGCCTGCAGGGACTCCAA
>PVLD010030204.1:0-17135 GCA_004027595.1 Dinomys branickii
CCCGATCTACAGAGGACCGCATTGCCTGTAGAGGGCAGCTGATCTGGTCTCAGTGGTAGCGTGGCCCCTCTCAGGTCTGTCTGAAGTAAACCTGCCCTCTGGAGCTCTTCTGTTTTCCTACCATTTGGTGACCTATACAGGGAGGGGTTGAGGGGTCTACGCCAATATCCTCCACCTCTTCCTTTTGGGGCTCTACTGCTTCCTAGTGGGGTCCCCACCCCAGTCCTCGCTTTCTGCCCTCTTCCTTACAATCTCCAGGAGGTCATCTGCTGTTTCCTGCTAACACTGCAGTCAGCACCAAACACTTCGTTATCTAGCCCAGGACTGGTAAGCTCGGACCCTACCTTCTCTCAGGGGTGCTTGGGAAGCATAGATCCATCCCAGATGCTCTGGGGGCTCTGCAGGGCCAGGGTCTGGTGTGGATTCTACAGACAGTGAAGCATAGACACCTGCTTGATCTCTCAGAAAAACCTTCTCTGACATGGCTGGGCCATGTCCATAAAAGAATTTCCGGGTCCCTAGTCCTGCCTGGGGGCTGCCCTAACACAGGGCTACATATACCTGGCCACTCTTATCAGTTACTGTGGACTCCCAAACCTTCAAATTCTGGCAGGTAGTATCAGTTACTATAAGCTCCCAAATGTCTGCACCTGCCCAATCTCCAGAAAAACCTTCTGATATGCCCAGGCCACATAGAGAATCTCAAACACCCAAGAGGTCTTGCAGGGCCACAGTGGACTGCTGGAGAGATTGGAGTGAGAGGGCAGATACCCCTTTGGGTTGCCTTCTAAAAATTCTTTTGCCCCCCCCCTTGGTTTAAAAGGGGATATTTGACCAGGCGTAGTGGTGCATGCCTATAATCCCAGCACTTGGGAGGCTGAGCAGGAGGATCCTCCGAGTTCGAGCTCAGCCTGAACTGCATAGTGAAACGCTGTCTCAAAAAGACAAAAAAAAACCCCAAAACAGCCTAGACATCTCATTGTATTCTCCCAGTGGGCTGCATTTGGCACGGTTAATTTCCAAACTCTTAAACACATGCAGCCCAGGGAGCAGCTTGGCCTTCCAGCGCCGCCCTCCTCCCAGCCATGTGGCCCCTGCCCTCCTGCAATCCTTCCACTTTGACAGGTGGTAGGGATTGAGGGGCTGGTCATGCCCATGTGCTGTTTCCTATGAATGATGTGACACAGACTGAACAGTGGCTGGGTTCCTGCTCAGACGCCCTGGTAAGTATGGGAAGGAGTTCCTCTGGGTATCTCAAGCTTTCAACCTCACTGGGGAAGACACGCATCTGATTGTTTCCTCAAGTCACACACCCAGTGAGGGAAAATGCACTGGGTGGGCAGCTGAAGCTTATGCAGATAAACTCCACCAGCAGAATCCAAATAACCCAATACACATGGTGGCCACTCAGGCAGTTCCATAAATAGCCCCCACTAACCCTGCCTGGACTTACCAGGAGTGGGTTGGGGTCTTGAGGGGCACAGTCACATGAATAGATGCCTCCTGGCTGGTATGGAAGAGGATACATACAAGGTAGTAAATTATGATAAATTGAGAGAGATGACTCAGGGACCTGATGAAAATCCAGCCCTTTTTATTGTCCTGCCTAATGGAGGCTATGACAAAATATACTGTGATAGCTTGTGCTTAGATTCCCCCTAAAGCCTTATGTGGTCACAGGCAGGGTTTTTCCAGAGGTGGCTGGATCTAGAGTGTGTGATGCTGGGGTCAAGGGTGTGTGATTACTAAATCAGTTCACTGCTAGTTTTGGCATAGTTCTGGATAGGACTAAGGCTGCCCTACCCTGGCTGGATGAAATATAAGGAGCAGAAAGAGGGCCAGTGCACCCTTATCTCTTGCTTGCTTTTGCTGTCTTCTGCTTGCCATGGACTATTTCTCCTCTGTGATGCCCCTCTGCCATCCATTCTGTCTTGGCCCCAAGCGATTATGAACTAAAGCCTGTACACACTGTGAGCCAAGTAAACCTTTCCTCCTTTAACTTTGGGTGTGGGGTATTTTGTCTCAGCAATGGAAAAAGTAACTAAGACAAATGGTAATATGGATCCTGAGTCCAGATAAGCACAGGTCTTCCTCCAACTCCACTTCATTTTCTAGTCTGCTCCCAATATTAGAAAAAAGCTTCAGAAGTTACAAGATGTACATCAGACCTCTGGAAATGAGCTCATAAATGCTGCCTTCCACATTTATAACTCAGGATGAGCAACAGAACCAAAAGGAAAGACAAACTGAATTAAAGTACTAAGCGCTTCCCTCCACTATTCACACCTCTCACACAAAGGTGTCTACCACCCTGGCGTTTGCCACCTCTCCTGGTACCTGTTGTAAATGTGGCAATGATGGGCATTGGGCAAAAGCCTGTCCCAGTGCTGATCCTCCAACTAGGCCATGCCCTATCTGTGGCCAGTGGAGACACTGGAAGGTAGAATGCTCTTCCAGTGTTGGTACAGCCTCACACAGAAAGCCCCCACCCACTTCTGACAACCTGTCTTATCTGCTGGCTTTAAGGATGGAGGACTGATGGCACCTGGGATCCACTGCTCCCATGCAATGTGAATCTGAGGACCTCAGGTGTTGGCCTGCTTAGAAAGCCCAAGGGAGTTTTTCGCAGGTGAGGTCCCGAGGTTAAGGAACACACATGTGTAATACATCAGCAACAGCAGGCAGCATGAAGCAGAGCAGAGAGCCAGAGCGAGAGTGCAAGAGCCACCTGCATCTTTATTGTGTAATTCTTATACAGGTTGTTACCTCATATTTACATTCTTGCATAGTGCTGTAACTAGCACATGCCTGTTTGCCTGTGCTAAGTCATGGTTACTAACTGCATCCCACTGTGTGCCTGCGCTAGATAAGCAGGGTCATGTCCTCAGGTGTCCTTACATGCCTCTGAGCTTTGAAGCAGTCTGAGTGGTTCCCCACACCAGGGTACTTGGGGACCATTTCCAGTAAGGCCACATCTTTCCTTATCAATGCTAGACCAAGCCTTCCTTCCCTCCCTCCCTCCCTCCTTCCTTCTTTTTCTTTCTTTCTTTCTTTCTTTCTTTCTTTCTTTCTTTCTTTCTTTCTTTCTTTCTTTCTTTCTGAGACAAGGTCATGCTATGTAGCAATCCAACTCACAGCAATCCTCCTGCCTCAGCCTCCTGAGTGCTGGAATTACAGATGTGTACCACCATGCCTGACCCAAACCCAATAGTGATTGCCTTCTCAGGGAAGGAATATTGATCCCCACCAATTCTCCTCATAACACCCCTATTCTTCCTGCCTTCCTTCCCTATTCTTTTAACAGAGATCATTTTGGCTTGGACTTCCAGCCTCCCTGTAGCTAGATAATGGACCAGAATTTATTTCTCAACACTCAGTAAAATCCCTCATAATAAACTGGCATTTTCACATTCAGCCGGGCATTAGTGCTGCATGCCTGTAATCCCAGTACTAGGAACGCTGAGGCAGGAGGATTGTCGTGAGTTCGAGACCAGCCTGGGCTACAAAGCGAGCTCAAGGCCAGCCTGAAGTGCGCAGAAAGACCCTGTCTCAAAAAGACAAAACAAACAAAAAATCATATTCCTTATCACTCTCAGTCATCAGGAAAAGTAGAAACTGCAAATGGGATCTTAAAAACACTTAACTCATAATCCAAACATAACAACATTGGATTCACCTCCTCCCCTTGGCCCTCCTTAAGCTGAGCGCTATCCACTGTAAACCCACCACGCTAAGCCCCTTTGACTGATGTATGGGAGGCCCCTTGCTGTTAGATAGTTGGATCCCAACTTCCAGGAGGACCAGAATCCCTCACCTCTAAGTCCTCTACTCTCATCTCTGTTAAATGCAACCCATACCTCCTGTGGTCATAGGCTGAGTCTCACCTTCCCCAAACATCTCATATCAGTCAGGGTTTACTAGAGAAACAGATATAACATAGGAAATACAAATGTATAATAAATTACAAGATCGGCTTACAGTCTTCAGCTACAGAGTCGAAAGAGGAAGGGTGCAGAGAGAGTCTGCACGCTGGAGACCAATGGATTCAGTCGAAGGTCTGGAGTTCACCACAGTGTTCCATGCAAGTCTGTATCAGGAGGCCAATGGGTCTGTGACAGAAGGCTGAGAAATCTGCACCAGAAGGCTGAAGGATCCAAGGTGGAAGCTGAAGAGTCTGCACTAGAAGCCAGGAGACGATGTCCAAGGCAAAGACTGGAGCTCCTCTGAAGAATGGAAGCCCCTGTGTCCTTCCTCATTTCCCTTTTAGATCATCTAGGTCATGAGCCATCCTAGGGTGGCTCTGCTACATCCTAGGGTGTAGAATTGCTGAGCTGATTTAGTTAAATTTCTCAAGTTGACACAATCAATCAACCACTATAACCTCACTGCCTGGCTTGTTCAAGCCCCTCTTTATGCCAGGTGACAGGGTCTACATGAGGGCATCACTAGACCCCTTGCACCTTTAATGGGATGGACCCCATAAAATAATCCTAATAGTGGCTAAACAAAAGACTCTCCTCAGTGGGCTCACTTCTGTATTATAAAACTGGCCAAACCTTCCTCGTCTGCTTCCAGACAGGGCGCACTGTAGTCTAGGTCTCATGCTTACCATCACCAACAGAAATGAGTGGCTGTGTGATGCTTTCCTAACTTAACGTTCTGGCAGAAGCGCTACCCCTTTTCTCCTCTCAGTGCAATCTTCTAGAAATTCTCTGTGATCACTGGCTTCAGGGAACCTTTTGTGACTTTACTACCACCTGAATAGAGTTTTTCCTTTTGTACCCTCATTCTGTTTTCTTTCACTCAGTAACTCAAATTTCTTTCAGATTTAATAGGAGATGAACTAATAATGGGAATGGATAGTCACTGCCAACAAGTGATTAAGGATCTGCCTAAATCCTGGGAGTTGTCTGATTGAGGTAATTATAGCAAGCAATATGGTTTCACGAGTCCATGCTTGTGCACAGCTCCACAGTGGCTCCCACTGTTGGGTGTATGCAGAAAGTCTCACAGGTGCAGGAGAGGTCTTTCCTGCTATCTTCCAACAGCAACAGCTGAAAATTGGACAGCTTTGTCTCACTGAAACACACAAGGACCTGAGTGGGAGGGATACTCTAGGCCATAGAGAGTTTGCTCTGACAAGGTAGAACAGGATGACCATTCATAGGATATGCCATCCCCAATGGCTGGGGATGGGTAGTATCTGAACATGTTACCATAAGGGGCCTTATTATATGGTGTGTTGAACAACATTCTGACCCTAAATGCATAGTAGGATGGATACCTGAGCATTTGTGCCTTATCACATATGGTACTATTTCCCGTGTGTGGTGGGATGGGCAAAAATACCATGGAACAGTTCCCAGAGATATGGTTCCATCAGGACATTTATGGGTCTGTGGCCAGTATGGCTGGCCATATCTATCTGCCAACTGGATGGGATGATGCACATGGGGACATCCTTATACTGCTGACTATATTTTCCCCTCTCTCCCAGAACCCCCAAATTGGGATGCAGTCTACCACGGATGGCACAGTATAGAACATTCTCCCTGGTCATTTTCCCCTATATCTGTGACCCTTCTGGGAGTAGCTGCCACTAAGGTAAAGTTGGCTATAGAGACCTTAGCTCAACATCCAGCCCATGCATTAAATGCCACTCATAGAGTTACAATTTTATTAGTGGATGAAACATGCCAAATGAAAAAAGTTTTACAAAATGGCATGGATTTAGATCTCCTTACAGCTGCCCGAGGGGGCACATGCAACATGCTTCATACAACATACTGTACTTTTATCTCTGATAATTGTGATAACGTAACAGTGGCTCTGCAGGACATAGACGCAGAGATCCAGGCAGCATGGCTAGTGTCCCAGAACACCCTGCAGAGTTCATGGGATTCACGGAGGTCCACTATCCTACCTTGGACTTTTCCTTTCATAGTGCCTTTATTGCAATGTCTAATGAGCCTGTTTCAAAGATTTCTCACCAACAGGATCTTGGCCATCTTCATAGGCAGTAGCCAAAGATCACATCAACAGGGGTCTTCTTTTTCAGTCTAGTCCAAACCCCCCAAATCGCCCCCCAATCAGCAAGAAGTAATTAAGAAAGAGATATGCTACCCATTTTCCTAACCAGAGTCTGGAATGAAGGACTCTGACCACCGCCATCCTGGTCAGGGACCCCTGGAAACTGCCCCTCCCAGCGCAGCTGCACCCGGTACTCCTGACATAGCCCTGCTCATCTTCAGGCAGCCACTGCTCTGGGCTCTCTCAAGCCTTGCTCTTGGCAGGGAGCTGAAACCCCTGTTACTGAGCCCTGCTCCCCACAACTCTACAGAAGACCCCATTGCGTGTAGAGGGGTCTACAGCTGGTCTGGTCTTAGTGCCAGTGTGGCTGCTTTCAGGTTTGTTCTGAAGTAAACTTGTCCTGCGGAGCTTGGACCTCTCTTTCTCTTTTTCCTGACAGGTGCTGCTGCTCAGCCAGGCAAGACCAGCAGTGTCCCTGGTGTGTTCTGTGTATTTGTTGTGGCCTTGGCTGGCGATGTTTCTTAGTTTACATTCTTCCTCTCAAGATAGGATTCCTTGATTAAAAAAAAAGAAAAAAGAAGCTGTATTATATACCTGTACCAACTCCCCAAGGTGATTATAATGTGCATGTACTGCATATATGTCCTAATAAAATAAAAGTTAAAAAGAAAAGATATGTTTCAGGGGCAAGTAAGTGGGTGTCAGGTAACACTCATTTCACAGCCTTTGCGCAGCTACGCTGGTTCATCTGATGGGATTTGGGGTTTTTTTTTTTTTTTTTTCTTTTTGAAACAGGGTTTCACTATGCAGTTCAGGCTGGACTTGAACTCACTTTGTAACCCAGGATGGCCTTGAATTCACTGCAATCTTCCTGCCTCAGTCTCCCAAGTGCTGGGATTATAGGCATGTGCCACCACACCTGGCTCCTATGTGATGGGATTTTGCTCAACAAGATGTAACTGGCAACCTCCAGATTATATTTGAATAAGAAGATTGTTCTCCACCTTTTTTTCCCCCTTTCTACTGTCTGTGCATCAGGACAGGGGGGATCATGTGCCCAGAACCCAGGGCTGGGTGTCGTGGGTCAAGGGATGCAGGGCCTCCTGCTGGCTCGGCTGTGGGTGCTGGTGACCATACCTCCAGAGTAAGAAATCATTCCTTCTTCAGTTATTTATTCTAAGGTTCATTTGTTTGGCAGCTTGGCCTCCGCCCTCACACATCTGAGAGACAAAAAAGCTTTCAACCAATAGTCATGCACGTGGGCCTGTGCTGGTGAGAGCCGCCACAGAGGGGAAGCGCAGGCAGTGGCTTTCCCTGGTACTCCTGCGCCCTGCTCCTCCAGCCTGGCTGGGCAAGGGCATGGAGGGGCTCAAAATCCACATCACGAGGGGTTCATGCTTGGCTTTGGGTAGTGCAGGATTGGGTAAACCAGGCTACACATCAGAACTGCCTAGGGTGTTTAACCACCCTCCCCAAAAGCCAGGTATAGCAGCAAATACCTATGATCCCAGCACTTAGGAGGCTGAGGCAGGATGACTGTTGTGAGTTTGTGGCCTGCCTGGCCTACATAGTGAGCTCCAGATCAGCCTGCACTACATAGTGAGAGCCTTCCTATCTCAAAAACCCAAAAATACAGTCGTCCCTCACTGTATCACAGTTCACTTACTGTGGCTTCACTGTATCATGGGTTTTAAAAAAAAATATATCTAGGGGCTGGGGATATAGCTCATCAGTGTAAGCACCTACCTGGCAAGTGCAAGGTTCTGTGTTTGATTCCTGATACCAAGAAAAAAAGTAAAAAAATCTATTATGGAGTTTTCACTATATCATGGGATTTTGCGGTATATAGATATTTATATAATATTTATGATTTTAATTATTTTTGCCTAAAAACTTAAAATATAAAGTGTTAATTCAAACATATCAAAAGAATATTAAATCAAAATAAAATGCAGTATGTATTTCATCAGCAGATGGATACCATACTGTACACAATGGAAATGCAGTACACTACTATCATTTGCTCAAGTTTGGCAACGTGAAGTTATACACAGCACATGACTGGCTGATGGAAAGGAAGACGACCAACGCAGCACTGTGGTCTGTATCCTGGGTGCTCATTGGCTCCGGGACCGTAGCATCAGTCTGTTTGCTCTCCTGCGTCGTGCCTATATGTTCAGAATCTCTCCTTGTCTATTTCATATCGAGTACCCACATAAATTCTACATGTTGTTAAAATTACATAGGTTTAAGAGTGAAGGGCTGGGGATATAGCTCAGTGGAATAAGCGCTTGCCTAGCAAGCGCAGGGTCCTGAGTTCGATCCCCAGTAGTACCGCAAAAAAAAAAAAAAAAAAGGAGAAGTTCAGAGTGTAGAAAGTGTTTAAGAGCATATGAAATGTTTGTAAGAGTGTGGGAAAGGTTAATAAGAGAGTGGGAAAGGTTTATAGGAGTGTGGAGTTTATAAAGCTTTGCTGGGGATGTAGCTCAGTGGCACAGTGCCTGCTTGGCAAGCCTGAGATCCTGAGTTTGATTCCCAGTAGAAAAAAAAGATAATATAAAGCCTTAAAATATATGTAAATAATAAAATAAATATAACGCCACTACTTTGTGGATTTTCATCTGTCGAGGGGGTCTCTGGAATGTAATCCCCACAATAGCTGAAGGATCACTGTAAATAACCAAAACTCTCAAAAAACCAAAAACAAATAACCAAACCACACAGAACCAAGGCAAAATCAGCTGAACGGGGTGGTGCATGGTTGTAATCCCAACTACTTGGGAGGCTGAGCCAGGAGAGCTGAAAGTTCAAGGTCAGCCTGGGCAACTTAGCAAGACCTTCTCTCAAAATAAAATTAAAAGGACTGAGGATATGGCTCAGTGGTAGAGTCTCATGTAGTAGGCACGAGGCCCCATGTCCCGTCCCAGAAGAGAAACAAGAACCCAGAAAACAACCTGCACGTAGCAGCAAGTAGGTATGCCTGATTACATAAGAACCTCTGGGCGAACTGGGCACCAGCAGCACTGCTGCAGATAGGCGTGCCAGGGTCTTTGCTTAGCTTCTCCTGTCCCTGTGGTTGGCCCTGTGCCAAGGGGAGTTGCTGCTGCTGCATGTGTGTGTCCCAGCCACGCTCAGGCCTGGTCCTTGCCCTCTTCTGTGAGGTCCACCCTGGGGTCTGATAACCCCTGACTTGAAAGCAGCCCTTCTCCCAGTTCTACTGTTAAGTCCTGGTAAGGACTTGCAGGACAAGGCTGTGATGATGTCACTATGGCCTCTCCTCTGCTCAGGGATGTCTGCCTCCCCTTTGCAGGGTGCCCCTGGGGCTCAAGTGAGGGTGAGGGCTCTAGTCACTGTCACTACACTTGGACCATTCTTTTTTTTTTTTTGTACCAGGAGTCAAACTCATGACCTTGTGCTTGCCAGGCAGGTGCTTTGCTGCTGAGCTATATTTCTGGCCCTGGACCCTTCTAGGTTGAGCAGAAGCAGTGCCCCAGTTCTAGAAGACATCTGGGAGGGTGTATGTACCCTGTGGCTATTTCACAACTGTCTGAATCCAGCTGTGTCTGCTCTGGGCTCTTAGTTTTGGGTAAGATGGGCAGTTAATCCCCTGGCCCTTCAGATGAGCCATTAGATGTTTGAGCATGTCACTGCCCTGCAGGCTGTCTGGCTTCATTTGAAGTGCTCACCTTAGGGGTCCTGTCCATGCTGGCACCCCAGGTGTGGCAAGGGACACTGTTCCCAAAGCCTGGCCTTCCCTGACAAGTCACTCTTGGTGACCACACAGCAGCCCCTGGGTCCCTCAGAGCTCCAGCCAGATCTGGACCTGAACCTTGATTTTCTGTTAAGGATTATAGTCTGAAGCATGGCAGTGATTATAGAAAGGCTATGCACAAACCGACAGGAAGTTCAGGGGTCATAGGGGCCAGATGGGGCCAGGTGTGTACTGAGGCTCCAGGATGAGGTGGGAAAAGAGGATCTGAAGGACCTGGCAGGACTGGTTGGAACAGTTCGTTAGAGCATGAAGGACTTGGCAGAAGGGGGTTCCTCTGGGACCCCAGCTGCACTTGAGTGCATAGGACAACTGCAGGAGTCTCAGAGGCAGCGCTGAGGTGGGGTCTTCAGAGCTGGAGGAGGGTATCTGCTGCTCCAGCCCTTTCTTGGAGAAGCCCTTGCAGCCTCACCTCCCTGAGCTCAGCAAAGCTCCTGCCCAGCAAGCCTGTTTCATGTGGCACAGAATCGTCCTGGTGTCCCAAATCAGCTGTGTGTCTTCAGGTGTGTGGGTGGTGGAGCATTCTGACCACAGAGGACAGGCTGGAGGGGATACATCCCTGGCCCACTTCCTCTACCACGTTCCTGTGGGCGGGTCAATCTTCTGGTGTGGGGTGGGATTCTGGGGGTGTCTTTTCCTCCAGGACCCTGGCTGGCTCTGCTCCTGGCCTCGGGAAGGTGGGGAATCTGCAGCCTTGGGAGGACCGAGGCAGCCACTAACTTGGTCTTGGTCCCTTAGAAGACCCGGGGCCTCAGCGGGGTGTCTGGTCCAGGGGAGGCTCTGCCTCTTCCTCTACCTGGCCTGACCTCTCCCTGGGATTGCAGCACCAAGCCAAGGTGGGGACAAAGGTCTCACTGGCGGGTGTAGGCCAGTTCCCGGCACAGGGCCCAGATAACCCCTGAGAGGGAGCTTCCTCTTCAAGCCATCTGGCTCCACAATGGGGATCTTGGCAGGGCCATCTGCCGTTCAGAGTCCCTAAGGGTCGTGAGCAGCAAGGCCCTGCCAGTTTCCCCTAGTAAGTCCGCAGGGGCGATCCTATACTCCACCTGGCTGGGCTCCAGACAGCAGCCACCTGCTGCAGTCCTGGGCGTGGGCAGACATTCTCGCCCTGGGATTCATCTTTGCCGGGCCTGGGGAGCGGGCGTTACGATCGCCTTAGAACTGGCAACTTCGTGCCCTTGCGCTGCGCACGCGCACTCTCCCCAATCCGCCGTCCGTCGCCGCGCGCGTGCGTGCTCCCCGCGCGTGCGTCGTGCGTGCGCGCCCCGGAGAGCGGCGCTCGGGGCCGAGGCGGCGGCGGGCAGGGCTTGCGCTCCCGGCTATAGTCGGCGTCGGCGCTCCCGCGCGAGGCCGCCCACCCGCTCCCTGTGTTATTCCTGGCCGCCGCCGAGGCCACTCCCGGGCGCGAAGATGCCGGCTGTGTCCAAAGGGGACGGGATGCGGGGCCTGGCGGTCTTCATCTCGGACATCCGCAACTGTGAGTCTGGCGGCCCGGGCGGGGGCACGGGCCAGGGGCGCGGGCCGAGCGCACGAGATCGGCTACCAGGCTTGGGTGCAAGCCGGAGCCCCGGGGTGCAGACGTACGGTGGGGCCCGGAGCCCGGGCCCGGGGGCGGAGTGCAGGCTGGGGTGCGCTGCGGAGCTCTGGGTGCGGACCTGGCGGTGGGGCGGGGGTCTCGGGCCGGGTGCTGGGCAGGGGTAGGGGGGTGCGTACTTGACTGTGGGTTGGAGGCTGTGAGGCGCAGGCTGCGGTGCGGAGCAGGAGTCCAGGGTGTTAGATGTGCTGAAGGCGTGGGCCTGGGGGTACAGATCTGGTGGTGGGCTCAAAGATCTGGGGGCGGGGGCTCAGCCTGGGGTGCAGGTGAGGGTCCGGGGTGGAAATCTGGGGATAGGGTGGGGATGGGAGCAGAGCCGGGTACACAGGACGGGGTCTGGGGGTCGACTTGGTTGTTCGTGGGGAGGATGAAAGGTGAAGCCTGGGTTGGGGAGTGGGGATTGCTGGGTAGGGGCTCAGGCGGAAGTGAGGGGCCTGGGAGTGTTGGGATCTAGGAGTGAGGACAAGCTTGCCGGACTGGGGTCTGTGGCACAATCGAGGGGCTTCTTGCCTAGACGCCCCTCCCCGGCATGATGTCATCACAGTCTTTCTAGTAATGGAGCATTTAACCCAGCCTTCTCCAAAAGAGCATGGATGTTTTTGCTTCGCGGTGAGATCCGAGACCCCACTTTCAGACAGATGGGGCTGATGACCCGGTTCTGGCTGCTTGTTGCCCGACGATTAGATCTCACCCACAGATACTGAAGTGACTCATTCCCCCAGGGAGCCGCAGCAGGAGCAGCAGCGGGTATGGGGTGTGGAGACTCATTCCTGCTTCCCTGCAGGCAGAGGCCCTCTCAGCCAGTGTCCTCAGGTGGGACCACGCCACACAGGGTAAAAAGAGTCACAGGATGTGGGCTGCTAAAGGCTTCCATACCTGGTTTTGGCGTGCAGAAACTCCTGTCAGCATCAGAGATGTCCCTTTCCCTGAGTTAATAGTTGCTTTTTTGTCTTGTGTGTTTATTTTTGACCTGTTATCCAGCAAATAATTAATTGACTCCATGATGCATATGGCTTTAGAGTTAATGTTTATTTTGAGGAATGTGGTAACTTTACCTCCTGAAAATGCTTTTGGGCTGGCCTTTCCCTGTATTCCCTTGAGTCTTTAGAATGGGTGGAAGATCTGAACGTAGGAGACGTCTGCCCCTTCCCTTACTCTTCAGAAAATTAGGCATCTTCTGTTTATGTTTACATCCTTTGACATAGGATGAAGTTTCCAGGACAACATTCATAGCTTCTGTGTATTTTGTGAAACTAAACATGTGTTACTGTGAAGCAAAACCTTGGATGGAGGTTTACTGGCTTATATTCCTGTCGTGTCCTTCCATTTTTCTTGAAGAAAGTGGCAGTGGGCAGGACAGTGAGAATGACCACTGTCTTCTCACATAGTTGGCCATCACTACTAGACATGTTCTGTGCCAGTCCTGCCCAGACTGGAGGGGCCTTCACGGGCCAGGGCAGTGCTTGCTGGCTGACAGTGGATCAGACCTTTCCACAGCAGACAGCAGACACCATGGGATTGTCCCTTGTTGTGGGGACTGTCCTGTGCCTCAGAGGGTGTTTGTGTACTCCATGCCTCCGTTGTGGGGGTGGTGAAATGTTCCCTGCTGAGGGGAGTTGAGAATCCTGGGGATACTGTGAAGGCCCCTGGTCCCCAGGAGCCGGGTCTCTGGTCCACTGGGCCCTTGTCACCTTGCTGTTGTGCCCCTCTCCCACCTGGCACTGCTCTCCTCTGAGCAGGGGCATTCACTTGTGGTGCTGCCTTTTCCAGAAGGGCTCTGTGTCCCCTGTATGGCAGGGACCCCATATATCTTGGTTGCCACATCAGCCCTTTATGACTGTCCCAGTGCCTGGTACCAAGTGCTTAGTGTTTGCCTAGCAAGAGGGTTGACCACAAGTGGACCGGGGAGACCTCAGTGAGTAGACCTCACCAAGGGCCAAGGCAGTGAGGTCCAGAGCTGGTTCTCCTTTGCCTGCCTGGCTCTGCCGCTTAGCTAGCTGTTCGCCCACTGCAAGCATGTGTGGTATCCAGGCCCCCAGGTTACCCATTGGCTCTCTCCTGCCACTGTGGAGCCTCAGCACCAAGGATGCATGTTGAGCTTGCTGAGGTCTGTTTCGGCTCCAGGCACAGCTCCCTTGCCTTTCTGACTTCTTCCTTGAGTCCCCCCTTCAAGGCCTGGCTGAGCACCAGGGACAGAGGGAAGGGACCCAGGCACTGGTCTCGTACCTGTTCTGCTTAGCAGAGGCAGCAGTGCATGTGGAGAGGTGCCCATATCACACTGTGCCACTCAGACCTATGACTTTCGTGGCTTAGGCAGCGAGCTAATGTGTCTCAGAAAATAACCTGATCCTTCCTGATTGACCTTCGTGTGAGTTTCATATGTGGAAACTGTTTTTCTCTCCTTCCCTTTAAGTTGGCCTCAAAAAAATTCTAGTCCTTTCATTTGGTCTTTGTTTTTGGAGATTAAATAATTTTTTTTTTTTGGCCTGAGTTTTAAAATCATTTTCTTTTGAAATGGTTATGGATTTGCAGGAAGTTGTGAAGAAACAGGGATGTCCCTGGCATTCTTCACTGTGAGCATCTTGCATAACAGAACATTGTCTGTCTTTCTTTGTTTTTTTTTGAGACAGGGTCTCCTTCTGTAGCCAGGCTGACCTGCCTGCCTCAGTCTCCTGAGTGCTAGGATTGCAGGTGTGCACCACTATACTCTGCTACAACAGTATGTTTTCTTTTTTCTTCCTCTCTCCCTCCCTCCCTTTTGTTTGGTACTGGGAATCGATCTCAGGACCTTGTGCTTTGCCAAGCAGGAGCTTGTGCTGCTGAGCTATATCCCCAGCCTGCTCTTTCTTTTGATGGGGTCTTGCAATGTAGTTCAGACTAGCCTTGAACTCACTATGTAGCCCAGGCTGGCCTTGAACTCATGGCAGTGCTCCTTCCTCAGCCTCCCAAGTGCCAAAATTACAAGTGTGCACCACCACACAGGACATTTTCAACAAACTGACACGGTACAAACTACCAGGCTGTTTAGATTTCATTAGTTTTACGTGCCCTAATATATGTGTGTTCCTGTGCACGTGAGTGCGTGTGTGTGTGTGCGTGCGCGCGCGTGTGTGTGTGCGTAGGGGAGTGTTTCTGTGCGGTTTTAGCACATGTAGCTTTGTGTGACTCCCACCTGGGTTGCAGTGCAGACTACGTGTCATCACAGAGCTCCCTTGTGCCAGCCCTGGTAGCCACAGCTACCGCCCCTGCCCTGGCAACCGCTAATCTGTTCTCCAGCTCTGTAATTTTGTGATCTCAAGGATGTCATATAAATGGAACTGTGTAGTATATGACCTTCTGAGAGTGGCTTTTCCACTCAGTACTGTCCCCTAGAGGTCCATCTGGGCTGTTGAGTTGGTTGGTCCTCAGGCAAAGGATTCCAAGGAACAAAAGAACCACTGACACTGGGAAAATAACTGTCATTTGCTATTCAGCTGTTTTGGGACTTCTGTTTGTTTATACCAGTGATATCTGTGAGGGAGAGTGATATATACCTTAATTAGTACATGTCTCTTTTGGGTGCTGGGGGTGGAACAGGGCCTCCTCACACATACTAGGGAGGCCCTCAGCACTGAATGCACCTGGCCCTGGCAGATGTCTCAGACATTGCTGCTGCATTCTAGCACTAGGATATGGCTGGGGATACGGCGGTCCCTGATGCACAGTGGTTTTCTTTGGCATGACAATGTTGCAGAGGGGCATATGTGCAGTAGAAGCCTTGCCTTGAGTTTGACCTTTCCTGTATAGGCCGTGCGGGGTTTGTCTTCTCCCAAGTACTGGGGATGGCATCGAGGCATGGCTCCCCTCAGCCATCACCAGGACAGGCAGTGCTGCATCTTGAAGCGGACCTGTGTCTTATCCTGTAGGGACACAGTTGTGTCAGAAGTTGAGTGTGTGACTGCAGAGCGGTTAGGGCTGCAACGTGAGGGAAGAAGGAATAGGTGACTGTGAGATCAGTTGAGTTGCTGTGGGCAGGAGGCTGCGCACATTGCCATTGATTCCTGGCATAGGGCTGGAGTTTGGCCACTTCCGGCAGTGCATGCAGAGGCACTGCCTCCACTGGGTGATGTGAGGTAGGGGCTCTGCGTCTTGAGAAAGCGGTGCAGCTCTGCTGCAGGTGCACGGACACCAGTGGTGGCCACTGCTTGCTGGGTTGCATTCCGCTGCTGACTCCTGGAATTGGATGTCCTTTGAATTGCACTGTAGCATGACTAAAGTTTAAAATATTTGTTTGCTCATAAAGTTCCAGTTATTATTAGTCATCAGCTAGACAGGGAGTAATAGAACATAAAAATTCAAATTGTGTGTAAGCTTTAGTGTAAGAATTAAACATGAGCTGGTACTTGGTTTTCCCGTAGAGTGGTGAAGACAAAATCAGGCTTTGGCACTGTGTTGTTTTTCTTTTTTTAATGTAGCACTGGAGATTGAACCCAGGGTCTTCGGATGGAGCTACATCCCCAGCCCTTTTTAAATTTTATATTGAGAAAGGATCTCACTAAATTGCTCCTGCCTCAGCCTTCCAGAGTGCTGGGCCTACAGACATGCACCACCACGCACTGCTGTTGTTGAATTTTTATTTGCTTATTTATTTATTTTTGTCTCTTTTTTTCCTCTTTTTTTGAGACAGGGTCTCGCTATGTAGTTCAAACTGGCCTTGAGCTCACTTTGTAGCCCGGCTGGCCTTGAACTTGCAACAATCTTCCTGCCTCAGCTTCCTGAGTGCTGGGATTACAGGCATGTGCCCCTACACCTGGCTTGTTGTTGAATTTTTAAAAGAGCCTTCAAAGTCAAAAGTCCATTTTGTCTTTCCTGACTGTCTATTTAAAAAGTGCTGACTTCTGGAAAAGAATGCTCCCCTTGCATGTTTCCTTTTACCCTGTTTTGCATAATTCATTTCTGCACAGGATGATGTGGGAAGTGCGTGACATGGGGTCAGGCGGGGATGTGGACAGCGGGCTCCTCCGCCTCCAAGTGGTTCAGCTTCCAGGAAACGCCCCTGTTCTTCACAGCTGTCTCCTCCTGGCTCCTTGGAAGGGTGGGCATCCAGTGATGGTGCAGTCCCATGTCCGGTGCTTGGTATTGCATGTCTCCTGGGATGGTCCCCTTGCTGCTGCTTTGGTGCATAGGCATCAGGGTTCAAAGCCACAGTTCCTGGAAAGGCCGTCTTTGTGGGATTAATTGGCATTTCCTCGCCTCTTGACATCTCAGATGAATACTCCCCAAGGCTGAGATGCAGAGAACTATTTGACGGAGGTTTGCATGAGTGTGAGCGCCGACTCAGTGCCCCTCCTGACTTCCCCTGTGTGTGCTGCAGGTCTTGAACATGGCCTGACTCCCTTAGCTCATCTCAGAATTTAGATGGTTCCAAACCCAGAATTCTTCCTGTGAGTCTGCAGTAGCTTGGCTGGGCAAGAGTGCTGAGGGTATAGTGAGTCTGTAGGTTCCCTCTACAGAACATGTCCCTGTGGTGGACAGGGTTGAGGGGCTTATGGACATGCTGCTTCCTCTGGAGTGTAAGCCTTAGCTCTGGAACACGTGTTCTGGCTTTAGATGGGGGCAGCCAGCGGGCTTCAGGAGGGTGGTGGATCTGCCCATGGGGAAGCTGAGCTCTCTCCTGAATTGTCTCCTGCATGTGTCTGTACTCAGGACTGTGTGTCTGGGGCTCAGAGGATGGGGTGATAGTGGAGGGACAAGGTGGCCTTC
>PVLD010030205.1:0-17136 GCA_004027595.1 Dinomys branickii
GGTACATGTTTTTTAATTCTTTGTATGTTCTAGATAGCAGTCCTTTGTCTGAGGGACAGCCAGCTAGGATTTTTTCCCCAATTTGTGGGTTTTCCTTTTACTTTGCTGGTGATTTCTTTAGATGTACAAAAACTTTTCAGAAGGATGAGGTCCCAATTATTGATTCTTTGAAGTGTTTCCCTTGCAGTTTGATTTTTGTTCATGAACTCTCTGCCTACTCCTATGTCTTCAAGATTTTTACCTACTTTTTCTTCCAATAGACTTAGTTTTTGTTTTAATGTTGAGATCTGTGATCCATTTTGATTTGAGTTTGGTGCATGGTGATAGACTGGGGTCTATTTTCAGTTTTTGGCAAGAGGCAAGCCAGTTTTTCCAGCACCATTTATTGAACAGGCCTTCTTTTTTCCAGTGGGTTTGGTTGAGCCCTTTGTCAAATATTAGGTAGCTGAGTGGGTTTCTCGTTATGGTTGCATCTTCCAGTCTGTTCCATTGACCCTCAGGTCTGTTTTTTAGCTAGTACCAGGTTGATTTTATTACAGTAGCTTTGTAGTATAATTTCAGGTCAGGGACTGTGATTCCACCTGACTTGTCCTTATTGCCCAGGATTGCTTTTGCTATTCTGGGTCTCTTCTGGTTCCAGATGAATTTGAGGCATATTTTCTCTAGATCTCTGAGGTATGACAATGGTAGTTTAATGGGAATTGCAATGAATCTGTACAACAGTTTTGGTAGTATGGCCACTTTTTCAGAATGTTAGTTCTTCTAACCATGAGCAGGGTATGTTTTTCCATTTATTGAAATCCTCTTCGATCTCCTTTTTCAGAGTACTGTAATTTTCACTGAATAAATCTTTCACATTCTTTGTTAGATTGATTCCTAAGTATTTCAATTTCTTGGTTGCTATTTTAAAGGGTATGGTTTCCTCAATTTCTCTCAGTCTGTTTGTTTTTCGTGTATAGGAATGCTGTTGAGTTTTGGGTGTTGACTTTGTATCCGGCTACGCTGCCGAATTTATCAATTAATTCCAGGAGTTTTCTTGTGGAGTTTTTTGGGTCCTCCATGTATAGTATCATGTCATCTGCAAATAGTGATAGTTTGACTTCTTCCTTTCCTATCCTTACTCCTTTTATTTCTCTCTCTTGTCTGATTGCTCTGGCTATTGCTTCCAGAGCTATGTTGAATAGGAGTGGTGACAATGGACATCCATGTCTTGTTCCTGACTGTAAAGTGAACGTTTTCAGTTTATGTCCATTTAGTATGATGTTGGCTGTTGGTTTGTCATACATGGCTTTGATTAGATTGAGGTATAGGCCATCTATTCCTATTTTTTCTAAGATTTTTAACATGAATGCATGTTGGACTTTATCAAAAGCCTTTTCTGCATATATTGAGATGATCATGTGGTTTTTGTCTTTGACTGTATTAATATAGTGTATTACATTAATTAATTTGCGAATATTGAACCATCCCTGCATTCCTGGAATGAATCCTACCTGGTCGTGGTGTATAATTTTCCTTATGATTCGCTGTAATCTATTTGCCAATATATTGTTGAGTATCTTTGCATCTATGTTCATTAGCGAGATTGGCCTGTAGCTCTCTTTCTTGGTTGGGTCCCTCTCTGGTTTTGGTATCAGTATAATATTTGCCACCAGAAATGTGTTGGGGAGAGTTGCTTCCTTTCCGATTTCATTCAAGAGTTTGAGGAGTGTTGGTATTAGATCTTCTCTGAATGTTTTATAGAATTCTGCTGTGAATCCATCAGGGCCTGGGCTTTTCTTTGTTGGTAAGTTTTTCATAACGTTTTCAATCTCATTAATTGATATTGGGTTGTTCAGGATTTTTACGTCTTCCTTATTCAATTTTGGTAATTTGTACCTTTCTAGGAATCTGTCCATTTCTTCTGTATTTTCTATCCTATGGGAATATAGATTTTCAAAGTAGGTATTAATGATCTTTTGGATTTCTGTGGGATCTGTAGTGACTTCATCCTTTTCATTCCTTATTGCATTATTTTGAGATCTTTCCTTTCTTTTTCTGATAAGGTTTCCTAGGGGTTTATCAATTTTATTTATTCTTTCCAAGAACCAACTCTTTGATTCACTTATTTTTTGTAGAGTTTTCTTCATCTCAATTGCATTAATTTCTGCCCTGAATTTTATAATCTCCTCCCTTCTGTGGGCTCTTGGTTTGGCTTGTTGCTCTTTTTCTAAGAGTTTGAGGTGTATCATTAGGTTATTTATTGGCTCTCTTTCTGTTTCCTTTGTATATGAGTTCATTGCTATAAATTTCCCTCTGAGGACTGCTTTCATTGCATCCCACAGATTCCAGTAGGTTGTACTTGGGTTTTCATTTATTTGTAGGTAGTTTTTAATTTCTTCTTTAACTTCTTGTGTGACCCATTGGTTATTCAGGAGGTTGTTGTCTAATTTGCAAGTGTTTACGTGGTTTTTGGAGTTCTCTTTGTCATTAATTTCCAATTTCATTGCACTGTGGTCTGATAATACACGTGGGAGAATTTGAATTCTTTTGCATTTAGGTAGATATGCTCTATGGGTTAGAATGTGGTCTATATTAGAGAAAGACCCATTTGCAGCTGAGAAAAATGTGTATTCTGATGTTGTGGGGTGGAACACTCTGTATACATCTACTAAGTCCATTTGTTCACACTTTTGGTTCAGGTCTGTTATTTCTTTGCTGAGTTTCTGTCCAGTTGACCTGTCCCTTTGTGTCAGAGGGGTGTTTAGGTCCCCTATTACAATAGTGTTATTAGTTATTTGATTTTTCACGTCCGCTAAGATTTGACTTGTAAAGTTAGGTGCTCCATTGTTTGGTGCATAAATGTTTAGGATTGTTACCTCTTCCTCTTGCAGCTTTCCCCTGACTAGTAGGTAATGGCCTTCTTTTTCTCTTTTGATTGTTTTTGGTTTGACGTTTACATTGTTTGAAAACATAATAGCTACCCCTGCTTTTTTCTGGGGACCTGTTGCATGGAGAATTGCAAAACCGCTTAAGGGAAACTGAAGATAGAATTTCAGAACTTGAAGACAGCATGGCAGCTTATGAGCATGAGAGGAAGGATCTCATGAAATTATCAAAGACACAAGAAAAATCAACCCAATAGCTGCAAGATGAGGCAAAATGCAATAATATTCGAGTAATAGGAGTGAGTGAAATAGCAGGAGACCACACAAATGATATAAAAAGAATATTTGATGAAATAATTGCAGAAAATTTCCCAAACAAGGTAAAAGATACTGAGGTACAGGTAATTGAGGCATATAGAATCCCAACGATCCATAACCCAAAGAAAAACACACACAGAAGTATAATAGTCAAGATCCCAGATATCCAGCAAAAGAACACAATATTAAAAGCTGCTAGAGAAATGAAACAGATCACCTATAAAGGAAAGCCCACCAGAATTACAGCAGACTTCTCAACGGAAACCATGAAATCAAGAAGAGCTTGGAGCGAGATATTACAGATTCTGAGACAAAACAACTTCAAACCCAGACTGATGTATCCGGCAAAACTATCCCTCAAATTCAATGGAGAAATAAAATATTTCCACGACAAAGAACAACTGAAGAACTTCATGAGTGCCAAACTAGCATTGCAGAAAGCACTAAAAGATATTCTAGACAGAGAAAAAGAGACCACAATCCCAAGAACAACAATAGAATTAACTCCCTAAACAGAACAAGAAAGTAAACAGTCAGCAAAAGAAGGAAAACAACAGCAAGTAAATAACAGGACTAGAATAAGCCAGCAGATAACCATTATAACCATTAATGTAAATGGCCTCAATTCACAAGTCAAAAGGAAAAGATTGGAAGAGTGGATTAAGGAACACAATCCAAGGATATGCTGTATACAGGAAACACATTTTATTCAAAAGGAAATCCACAGGTTGAAAATTAAAGGTTGGAATACAATTCTCCATGCACCTGTAGGTTTCAAAAACAAGAAATGGCTCACTTTTGTGACGGTTATTTTTGAAGCAGGTGTTTTGGAGCATCTGGCCAAAAAATGTCATGCTCGATTCTCAAACTACCTGATTCTTAGGGACTTCAGAAATACCTCAGTTCATGAACACTTCTGTTCAGAAACAATTTAGTTCCAAACAGAAATGTTCAGCTAAATTTTGCTTGCATTCCTGACCTCCACACTGTGTGATGAACATGACCATGGCCATCTTCTTCACAGAAACATAAACATGGTCATCCTCCCCAGAATCACAAAACAAATTAAATTTATGAACAGAGGGGCTGCTGCATTTGGAAAGCACTGGTCTTGACACCAGTGATAAAAACATTTTCCGAGGGTAATCATTTTTACAAATGATTTTATGTGCCCGTGCTTTTGTCTGTGTTGAGTAAACCATCAATTTCTCTGCTTTCTCTTATCTTGAGCGCTTCTTGGAGACAAGGATGGTCTTACTCAGTTTTGTATGCTCTATGAAATTGAGTAGAGAAACTGGTGTTTCAAGTAATTTAATGCAATTTTTATAAAAAGGAGTATGTTAGAGAACCGAAGGACTCATGTTCAGTTGTGACTCATGTACAATTGAGAAGGTTAAGATTTTTTCTATTATGTATTTCTAGCTGCTACACTTGGTACTCACAAATTAGATGTAGCATGACACTCAGGGGATAGTTCTAAGATTCTGTTATTTCCAGAAAGCTATTAGGCTTATTTGGGGAACCTTTGAAAACTTATATTCGCTTATGAAAGAATATGTCCAGAAAACATGTTTAAACATTTGCATTTAAATTTTTTTGATTCTCATAAAGTCTGAAAATAAATGTATTTATTATGCAAATATTTGCTAGGGGCTATGATAAAAAATAAGGAGGTTAGCTTTTTGAGAGAATTTAGCTTTTCTGAATTTTTGCTCTTTATATGGATTCTTTTGATGAAGCAAGGGAGTTCTTTATTACTATTATTTTCTTTTCACCTCTCCAACAGGCAAGATATGGAGAACCATGAAGAGTGGTACAAACAATGTTAAACTGGCGTCATGGCCATATTGTTAACATTTATATTCTACTTAGCAGATTCATTTCAAGGAAGAGGTGTGTTAGTCAAGTTAATAGGCTGATAAGCCATGGGCGCTGGACAGTGAGATCAGAGGGTAAACTCAAATACTTAGAGCTTTTTGTCAAATTAACCTTCAGAAGATAGTAGGGCTAGATAACTGCAGAGATTTTGTTTTGCTAACTGCAGTTTCACGATTAGTGCCATAATTTTGTTGTTTAGGAAAATAGGGTCGATATTAGAATAAAGGAGAGAGGGTTGATGAAACAGTGACTGGAGCAGAACTGAAGGAGAAAAGGATTATTTCATGAGGAAATTTGCAAAGGACATTTTGTTTTATGTTATAAATTTCATTCTTCATTCTCTAATATTCAGTAATATTTGTATTATTTATTAATGAAATTGGTTCTGTTCTGCTGGGATTTTGGCAGAACGCTCAGTATGTGTTCATTGTAGGCACATGAGCTAAGATTGTTCATGGAAGATGAAATGTATCTATGTATTCAAGGAGAGCAGTCCTGTAAATCCACTCACACGTGTTGGAGATTCACAGACACATCTTTAGTGGCCGTATCACTAGCTATTATTGGGTTCTAGTAATCATCCATTACTAGAATACTCCAGAATATCCTTAATTTATCCCAATTCTTATGGAAAATGTATGGTAGGCTGAATAATTTCCCTCTAAGATATCGAGTGTCTTTGCGGATGTGATAAAGGATCTTGAGGTGGGAAGAGTATCTTGGATTATCTATATTGGTCCCAAATGCCATCGTATATATCCTTTTGTGGAGGGAGAGAACAGAAGGGGAGGAGTAGAGGAAAGGAAAGGGGGATGAGAATAGAGAGGGAGGGGGAGGGAACGAGGGAGGGAAAGGGGAAGGAGAAAACACAGAGAGAAGAAGGTGACACGAAGATAAGATAGACAGATATTTGAAAATGCAAGGAATGGATTCTTCCCTAGAGCCTCCAAGGTTATGGACCTGGTAGCGCTTTAATTTTGGCCCAGTCATACTGATTTTGGATTTCTAGCTTCTAGAAGCACAAAAAATAAATTTCTGAGATCACTCACTGTGTTAATTTATCACTGCAGCTGGACTATGGTATTTTGATATTTGGTCTGAGATTAGAGGTTTTTTTTGCAAATTATTTTCACATCTAAATGTTACACACAAGAATGATATCAATAACATTAATTATAAAGATTTAAGTATAATGATCTTCCCAAATTGGAATCTAAGTTGATTATAGACGTGTCTGTTCAGGTTAAATTTTAGAAAAAAATATAGCAGTCCAGAGTTTTTCCCTTGAGAAACCTACAACATGTGAAATGGTAGGAGAAAGAGAAGAAGGACTAGTTGAAGGAAAGCTTGAAACTATATTATGTTGATATTTGACATTTATAAAGGGTTGTAGCAACCTAATAATTCTATTTAAAGTTAATAGTACATAACCCATGTGGGCCCAGGTTTCTCAGGATTTTTGTGAATACAGACATAATTATCAACAATGACTTACAGTAGGAAGAACGCTTAGCTGGTAGTCAGATTTATTTGGCTCAGTATCACATTTATATATTCAACACCTATAGCATATCAGACATTCTACCACTCATGGAAGATAAACAGCTAGTTTATAGTTCTAGTTTTCAGAAAATTTTAAAAGTCACATATTTTGTGGTTGTTAAGTTCTAAAGGCAGTGAATGCAGCAAAATAGCACATGAGGTCAAAATTATCCTTAAGAATTTCTTTGGGAGGTCATATATATCATTTCTCAGTCCAACACAGCACATACTTCTTTCAACATTGAATCAGGTAAGATTTGTAGAAGTGGAAATAGATTGGAAAAATAATACAAGCGTGTGTCTCACGTTATATTTACTTCTTCCTTTTGTGAATTATAGGTGAGATTTTCCTGGTGTATATCAATTATGGTTTGTTTTTGAACTTTTTGTTAAGTTTCTCTAGTACACTGAGGTAAGAGTTCTGTGATGAGACACAATAGTTAGTAAATTATAGCAGTAGGTATTACTGAGGAAGCAAAGAAAAGGACAGGGTCTAAATTGTGCTGCTAAGGAGAGCCCTGTCTAGTGGTGAGAGAGAATGTGTGTATTTTAGCGTATGGCACAGTACGTTGAGAAAGGAGGGCGTTTCTGGTGGAAACTTCAGGAAAGACTCTGTAAGGCAAATGATATTTGAGCTATATCTCATAAGAAGGGTACACACTGAAGGTGTAAGTAGTGACAGTTGTTAATGGTACTAGATGGTTGTACTCTTGTCTTTTGCTCTTCTTCCTGGCTTCTATGGAGTGAGCAGGTTTCCTCTATCAGACCTTTCCATCACGCTATTTCTGTGGAGCTGGCCAACCATGGACTAAGCCATTGAAACTGTGAAGAAAATAAATTAAATTATGTCAAATATTTTGTCCCAGCAATGGAAGAGCTGGATGAAACAAAAAATTAATGCTCAGAGGGATAGTTGCTATGACTGTACCTGACCATATAGTGAAGAAGCCTTTAGAACTGGCTTGTGGGAAGAGTTTGGAAAGTTTCAGATGGGAGTAAGCACTCTATTAGAAAGTGGAGTATGGGCCAGGAGACTCCAGGGAACAGGAATATAGGCCATGCATGTGACATTCTGCCAAGGAATTTGTCTACATTTATCCCATGTTCTAAGATTTTGTGTGAAGCTGAATTTAATGGTGATGGACTAATTAATGTGTTGGAAGAAACTTCAAGGCAGCCTAAAGTTCAGGTTATGGCAAGGGCACTGCTAGTTGTGTTTAGACAGATGTATAGTGAAGATTAGGAACAAAAAGAAGAGGTGAATGATTTGAAAAGTTTGCAGTTTCATCAGAAGGGACGTGCCTGAGAGTTGGGGACGAGGAGAACATGGTTGCTGAAGACATGGACATTAAAATAAAGCCAAGTACTTTACATTAGGACAGTAGGAAAGATAGTTTTGGGCATCTCAGGAATTGTTCAGACTTTACCTTTCATAGGCTCAATAGTGTAAAAGGATGAACAACTTTGAAAGACTTTTTTTTTGAGGAGAGCCCTATGGGACTCAGCTAATTCAGGGCTGCCTAGGGAAGAGTTTCTGCAAGTTCAGCTACCTAGGCACTCTGAGGTTTCAGCAACCATGGGTGAAGGGGCCCAGGCTACTGCTTGAGCAGAAAACCTTGGCATCTTCCACCTGGTGATGGCTTTGCATGCATGTGAGGTGCAATAATTGTGGGGTCATGGATGCTTCCACTCAGATTTCATAAAGGCAGTGTACCTCTGAGAAGGCAATGTGCGAAGCTAAGAGAGTGGAGAAAAAAGTGCAGTGGAAACCACAGGAAGTTAGAAATGCCAGGGATGTGAAATGTGTGCTGAGAAAAGCTATAGGCACTGAGTGTAGCCGGCCCAAGAGAGAAGACATGTGAGCTGCAACCAGCATTGTTGTAGAGTTGAGACCACCCAAGCCCTTTGGAGTTACTGTCTCATCATAATCTTCCCAATACTGGACATGAAAATATAGGATTTAACATTTGTACTACTGGATTTTGGTCTTCTTTGGTCTTATTTCACTCTTTTCCCCTATTCTACCCTATTGCAATAGGAATGTCACTTTATGCCATCATATGTTGGAAGTATTTTCACTTTCTACTTCAGTTTTACTTGGTCTCAGAACTAAGAGTTAGCTTTCATTCTCAGAGGAGACTGGATCTAGACTTTTCAGAAATTCTAGAACTATTACATCTTTGGTGACTCTTAGGTATGGACTAAATGAATTTTGCATAATGGGATGGACATGAGCCTTTGGAAGACTAGGGGCAGAATGTTATGCTTCAGATCTAAAATATTACCCAAGATCTCATATATGTCAATGTATGAAGGCTTGTAAGGTGTGGGTAACTGGAAGCATGACCTGGAAGGGTGCACTTTTGTCCCTGGTGCCTCCATGTTCTCTGCTCCTTGGCCACTATGATTTGAGCAGCTCTCCTCTACCAGATTCTTCCACCATGTCATTTTTGTGTTAGAGTTGGATAAACACTGGCTGAACCTACTGATCCTGAGCCAAACTAAACCTTTCCTTCTTTAAGTTGGTGGTGTCTCATATTTTGTCCCAGCAATGGGAAAATTGACTAAAACAGTGGGAAATAAACAAAGGTAAGTTGTGAAGAACATTCAGAACATGACCAAGCTTCAAGATTGCTTAAGGAATAGTTTTAAGAGAGAATGAAAAATGTCCACTTCTAGTCAAAACAGATACCTTACTATGTTTTGTGCTGCTACAACAAAAAACCATAGGCTGGGGACCTCATAAACAAAAGAAAATTATCCTTTACATTTCTGGGGGTTGGAAAGTTCAAGATCAAGTACTCAGCAAATTAGGGTACTCACAGGTCAGAAGGAAGAGCATTGACAGGTCGTAAGTGCGTACTTGTTGGCTCATAGAATTTCAGAAGGGATGAAATATCTCTCTAGAGTTTCATTTACATGTGCAGGAACCTCATTAATGAGGCCTTCATCTTCATGATCTGAGCACTTCCTAAAGGCCTCATTTCCTAATACCTTTTGTGGGCTAAGGCTTCAACATAACATTTTTGAGGGATGATACAAATATTTAGTCCTTAGCAGTAAAGAACAAGGATTACATTTCCACCTAAAACATTTGGACAAAATACATATGACAGTGGTTTTTATTTTTATTTTTTATTTTAAAAGTAAAAGAACAAAAACATATTAACAAACAGACACAAAGTAGCATAATAATAGTACAATCAAAACTGAGTTACAGACAAGGTAACAGGGAATCAACAATGGTTGTTGCATTAAGTATTGATAACTTCGAAGTGTATATTTAGGAAAACAGAAATAGACATGCAAAATTGATCAAACAAATAATCGTCAACTATTCCTTACAATAAAGTGACCTAAGTCAGTAGTACAACTATGTTAGATATGCTGCCTATACATAGACACTTACTTACATACATAGATAATTATCCCTTCCTTCCTTTTTCGTTTTTTTAATCTAATTTTTCTTTTTAAAGTGTGAAAGTAAAAGAACTACATCAACACCAACAGAAAAAAAAGTGGAAAGCATTAACAAAGAGACACAAAGTAGCATAATAACAGTATAATCAGAATTGAATTATAGACAAAGCAACAGAAAACCAACAATAGTTGTTGCATTGCATATTGATATCTTCAAAGTGTATGCTCAGGAAAACACATATAGACATGCATGATTGATCAAACAACCAGTCATCAACTATTCCTTACCATTAAGTGACATAAGACAACAGTAGAACCATGTTAGCTATCCTGCACATATGTATATATGTACAAACATACATACATTTTTGCCTTTCTTTTCTCCTTTCCCTCATCCCATCTATTCTTTACTTTTGAACAGATTTCCTTCATGTCTCTTAGTTTATTTTCCCACCCTAAGATTCTTACACCAGTGACACAATACGTTGCCTGCACATGTACCTCTGATTTATTTCACTTATGAGTATGGTGTCTAATTGTGACCATTTGCCTACAAAGGCCCCAAATCTGTCCCCCTTTATAGCTGAGTAATATTCCATTATATGAAAATGCCACAGTTTATTAATCCAGTCCTCTGTGGATGGACATTTGGGTTCCTTCCACAATTTAGCTATTACAAATTGCGCTGCTATAAACATGGGTGCACATATATCACAGTGATATGATGTTTTCAGATCTTCTGGGAAAATACCCAGAAGGGAAATAGCTGGTTTGAATGGAACCTCTAGACCTAGTTTGCTGAGAAATCTCCAAACAGCTCTCCACAGTGTTCGCACCAGTCTGCAATCCCACCAGCAGTGTAATAGAGTCCCTATTTCTCCACAGCCTCGTCAGCATTTGTTATTGGATGATTTCTTCATACTGGCCAGTCTTACTGGGGTGAGATGAAATCTCAATGATGTTTTTATTTGCATTTCTTGAATGACTAAAGATGTGGAACATTTTCTCATATATTTATTGACCATTTGTATTTCTTTATCTGAGAAGTGTGTATTCATCTCAGATGCCCATTTCTGGATTGGGTCTTTGAATTTGGACAGGTACATGTTTTTTAATTCTTTGTATGTTCTAGATAGCAGTCCTTTGTCTGAGGGACAGCCAGCTAGGATTTTTTCCCAATTTGTGGGTTTTCTTTTTACTTTGCTGGTGATTTCTTTAGAATTGCAAAAACTTTTCAGTTGGATGAGGTCCCAGTTATTGATTCTTTGAAGTGTTTCCCTTGCAGTTTGATTTTTGTTCATGAACTCTCTGCCTACTCCTATGTCTTCAAGATTTTTACCTACTTTCTCTTCCAATAGATTTAGAGTTTTTGTTTTAATGTTGAGATCTGTGATCCATTTTGACCTGAGTTTGGTGCATGGTGATAGACTTGGGTCTATGTTCAGTTTTCGGCAAGAGGGAAGCCAGATTTTCCAGCACCATTTATTAAACAGGTCATCCTTTTTTCCAGTGAGTTTGGTTGGCCCCTTTGTCAAATATTAGGTGGCTGAGTGTGTTTTTTGTTACGGTTGCATCTTCCAGTCTGTTCCGTTGATCCTCAGGTCTGTTATTTAGCCAGTACCAGGTTGATTTGATTACAGTAGCTTTGTAGTAAAATTTCAGGTCAGGGATTGTGGTTCCACCTGACTTGTCCTTGTTGCCCAAGATTGCTTTTGCTATTCTGGGTTTCTTCTTGTTCCAGATGAATTTAATGCATATTTTCTCCAGATCTGTGAGGTATGCTAATGGTAGTTTAATGGGAATTGCATTGAATCTGTACAACAATTGTGGTAGTATGGCCATTTTCACAATGTTGGTTCTTCCTAATCAAGAGCATGGTATGTTTTTCCATTTATTGAAATCCTCTTTGATCTGTTTTTTCAGAGTGCTGTACTTTTCACTGAATAAATCTTTCACATTCTTTGTTAGATTGATTCCTAAGTATTTCAATTTCTTGGTTGCCATTGTAAAAGGTATGGTTTCCTCAATTTCTCTCTCAGTCTGTTTGTTGCTCGTGTATAGGAATGCTATTGTTTTTTTGGTGTTGACTTTGTATTCAGCTAGGCTGCTGAATTTGTCAATTAATTCCAGGAGTTTTCTTGTGGAGTTTTTGGGGTCCTTCATGTATAGTATCATGTCATCTGCAAATAGTGATAGTTTGACTTCTTCCTTTTCTATCCTTATTCCTTTTATTTCTCTCACTTGTCTAATTGCTCTGGCTAATGCTTCCAGAACTATGTTGAATAGGAGTGGTGACAACGGACATCCTTGTCTCGTTCCTGACTTTAAAGTGAAAGTTTTCAGTTTTTGTCCATTTAGTATGATGTTGGCTGTTGGTTTGTCAGAGATGGCTTTGATCAGATTGAGGTAGAGGCCATTTATTCCTATTTTTTCTAAGGTTTTTAACATTAATGCATGTTGCACTTTATTGAAAGCGTTTTCTGCATCCATTGAGATGATCATGTGGTTTTTGTCTTTGGCTGTATTCATATAATGTATTACATTAATTGATTTGCGAATATTGAACCATCCCTGCATTCCTGGAATAAATCCTACCTGGTCGTGGTGTATAATTCTCCTTATGATTCGCTGCATTCTATTTGCTAGTATTTTGTTGAGTATCTTTGCATCTATGTTCATTAGAGAGATTGGCCTATAGTTCTGTTTCTTGGTTGGGTCCTTCTCTGGTTTTGGTATCAGTATAATACTTGCCTCCAGAAATGTCTTAGGTAGAGTTGCTTCCTTTTCGATTTCATTGAATAGTTTGAGGAGTGTTGGCATTAAATCTTCTCTGAATGTTTTATAGAATTCTGCTGTGAATCCATCAGGGCCTGGGCTTTTCTTTGTTGGTAAGTTTTTAATGACATTTTCAATCTCATTAATTGATATTGGGCTGTTCAGGATTTTTGAGTCTTCCTGATTCAATTTTGGTAATTTGTACCTTTCTAGGAATCTGTCCATTTCTTCTGAATTTTCTATCCTATGGGAGTAAAAATTTTCAAAGTAGGTATTAATGATCTTTTGGATTTCTGTGGGATCTGTAGTGATTTCATCCTTTTCATTCCTTATTGTATGAATTTGAGTTCTTTCCCTTCTTTTTTTGATAAGGTTGGCTAGGGGATTATCAGTTTTATTTATTCTTTCAAAAAACCAACTCTTTGATTCACTTATCTTTTGTAGAGTTTTCTTCATCTCAATTGTATTAATTTCCGCCCTGAGTTTTATAATCTCCTCCCTTCTTTGGGCTTTTGCTTCGGCTTGTTGCTCTTTTTCTAAGAGTTTGAGGTGTAACATTTGGCTATTTACTCGCTCTCTTTCTGTTTTATTTATATATGATTTCATTGCTATAAATTTCACTTTGAGGACGGCTTTCATTGCATTCCACAGATTCCAGTAGTTTGTATTTGCATTTTCATTTGTTTGTACGTAATTTTTAATTTCTTCTTGAACTTCTTGTGTGACCCACTAGTTATTCAGGCGGTTGTTGTCTAATTTCCAAGTGTTTATGCAAATGTTGGAGTTCTCTTTGTCATTAGTTTCCAATTTCATTGCACTCTGGTCCGATAATATGCATGGGATAACTTCAATTCTTTCGCATTTAGGTAGATATGCTCTATGGGCTAGAATGTTGTCAATTTTAGAGAAAGACCCATGTGCAGCTGAGAAAAGTGTGTATTCCGATATTGTGGGGTGGAACACTCTGTATACATCTACTAAGTCCATTTGTTCACACTTTTCATTGAGGTTTGTTATTTCTTTGCTGAGTTTCTGTCCAGTTGACCTGTCTCTTTGCATCAAAGGGGTGTTTATTTCCCCTATTACAGTAGTGTTATTAGTTATTTGATTTTTAATGTCTTTTAAGAATTTTTTTTTTTTTTTTTTTTTTTTTTTTTTGTGGTACTAGGAATCAAACTCAGGACCTTGTGCTTGCCAGGCAAGCACTTATTCCACTGAGCTATATCCCCAGCCCGCTTTTAAGATTGACTTGTAAAATTTGATGCTCCATTGTTTGGTGCATAAATGTTTATGATTGTTATCTCTTGCTCTTGGAGCTTTCCCCTAGCTAGTATGTAATGGCCTTATTTATCTCTTTTGATTGTTTTTGGTTTGAAGTTTACACTGTCTGCAAACATAATAGCTACCCCTGCTTTTTTCTGGGGAGCTGTTGCATGGAGAATTGTTTTCCATCCTTTAACTTTCAGCCTGTGGATTTCCTTTTGAGTAAAATGTGTTTCCTGTATACAGCATATCGTTGGATTGTGTTTCTTAATCTACTCTACCAATCTTTTCCTTTTGACTGGTGAATTGATTTGAGGCCATTTACATTAATGGTTATAATCGTGTATATTGGCTTATTCTAGTCATGTTATTTACTTGTTGTTTTCCTACTTTTCCTAACTGTTTACGTACTTGTTCTGTTTGAGGGTTTCTTTCTATTGTTGTTCTTGAGATTGTGGTCTCTTTTTTCTCTGTGTAGAATATCTTTTAGTGCTTTTTCCAATGCCGGTTTTGCACTCATGAAGTTCTTCAGTTGTTCTTTGTTGTGGAAATATTTTATTTCTCCATTGAATTTGAAGGATAGTTTTGCAGGATAAATCAGTCTGGGTTGGAAGCTGTTTTGTCTCCGAATCTGTAATACCTCACTCCAAGCTCTTATTGATTTCATGGTTTCTGTTTAGAAGTCTGCTGTGATTCTGATGGGCTTTCCTTTATGGGTGATCTGTTTCTTTTCTTTAGCAGCTTTTAATACTGTGTTCTTTTGCTGGATATCTGGGATCTTGACTATTATATGTCTTTGTGTGGATTTCTTTGTGTTATGGCTCGTTGGGGTTCTATATGCCTTGAGCAACTGTATTTCAGTACCTTTTACCATGTTTGTGAAATTTTCTGCTATTATTTCAGGAAATATTCTTTTTATATCATTTGTATTGTCTCATGCTGTATCACTGACTCCTGTTACTCGAATATTATTTCTTTTTGCCTCATCTTGCAGCTGTTGGATTGATTTTTCTTTGATCTTTGATGACTTTATGAGATCCTTCCTTTCACCCTCATTAGCTGTCATGCTGTCTTCAAGGTCTGAAATTCTATTTTCAGCTTCATTTCAGCGGTTTTGCAAGCTTTCAGTGGAAGTTTTCAATTCCTGGCAATCTCTTTGGACCTGTTTCATTCGTAGTACTTCATTCCTTAATTGCTCTTGTAACATTTCCATTTGTTTCCTATTTTCTTCTATTCTTTTATCTATTTCTTCTCTATGTGTACGGATCATTTATTCCATTATAGTTTTCAGTTCATTTTTTGTATGAGAGATTATTTCTACTTGAATCTCTTTTGTGGCCTGATGGAGTTGTTTCTTTACATCGGATGTGATCATTTCCAAAATTGCAGGTATGTGACTTATTTCTACTTTAATCTGTTCTATGGCCTGATAGAGTTGTTTTGTTACTTTGGATGTAATCGTTTCATAAATTGCAGGTATGTGGCTTATTTGTGCTTTAATCTCTTCTATGGCCTGATGGAAATGTTTCTTTATTTCAAATGCAATCATTTCAGAACTTGCAGGTATGTGGCTTCTTTGTTCCCCTATATCCTCGCATCCAAGACTTGTTCTGGGTGGGGTTGAGTTCTGAGACTGCGTTTTGTTCTTCTGTCTTCCCATTTTTGGATATCAAAGTCAAAATATTGAGGTATAAATTACCCAGGCAGTTCACCAGGCAAAGGTCCATTGCAAAGGCTGCTCCAATGGCTCCTTCTCTTCGGGAGAATATCCATTAAGCTTTCTGCTAAGAGTTCCACTCAAAAGGCTTCCCAGATGATGCTTTGTGGGCGGAGCTACTCCCTACCCAGAAACCTGGCCGGGGCGTGTAAACAGCTCACCTCACCCGTGGTCTGTGCAGGCAGGGGGGGCACTCAGGTGTTCCTCCCTGGGCCAAGCTCCTCCCCGACTCAGAAATCTGGTCGGGGCTCTCAAACAGCTCATCTGCCCCAGGATCTGTGCAGGCAGGGGGGCCGCTCAGATGTTCCTCCCTGGGCCGAGCTTCTCCCTGACTCAGAAATCGACAGTCATTTTTAATACACCAAACTTCAGGTAGTATAGGAGAGTGATCTTTGGGAGATGGGAAAGAAATTAGGTATTTCCTACACTTGTCTTAACTTACTGCCTCAAAAGTGTTACCAGGCTGTAGTGCAAAGAGGTACCTAGTTTGGGCCTAGAAGTTCTATAAATTGAAGAGATGAAGCTCCAATCCAAGAGGTTAAGAGAGTTAGAATTTCCAGGGGAGAGTACTCGAACATATAGACACAAACAATTTTTGAACTCCACAGTAATTACCTGAGTATCCAGCAGAGTTCTGATCAACATTTGAATATAGGGGGATTGGTAAGAAAAACCACCATAAAGATCAGAGGGAAGAGCATCAAGCCATATTGTTGGATCAAATAATCAAAAAGTGTTTGACCCTGTGAAGAGCAACATTAACTAGACACCACGTGTTACTCTGATTTAGCTAAGCAAAGCTTAAATGTGAGATTCAAAAAGGCAAAACACTTCCAGTAAATTTAACTATATCTTAAAGTTCAGAAATATAGAAGTACAAAACACAAGTAAATTTAAGTGCTAATTCTCTGTGTTGCTAGATGTACCCCCTTCCCTTTCTTCTATCCGTCTCAGAATGGTACCTGCCCCATGGAAGCCACAGTGCAATGTGAAGCGTTTTCTTCTAGATATGATGGCACAGATGATTTCTATTTTAGATATATTTTTTGCTAATAATTTGGACTAACATTATCTTCATTTGTTCTTTTTTTATTTTAGAAACATAAAAGTACAAAAACATATTGACAAACAGACACCCATTATCATAGAAAATAGTACAATCACAACTAATCTATAGACAAGGTGATATGGTCTCAACAGTTGTTGTTGCTTTATACATTGATATCTTCGAATTGTAGATGTATGGACACATATACAGACATGCAAATTTAGTCAGACAGTTGATCCTCTCAACAAAAGAAAAAAAAAAAAAAGAAATCACAAGAACCAAAAATCCAAAGACAAGAAAGAAAACAG
>PVLD010030206.1:0-17140 GCA_004027595.1 Dinomys branickii
GCAGTTTGTCCCAGTAGCGCGTTCTCTGTCGGGTTCAGGAGCTGAAGCCGTTCTTCCCTCCACACTCGCTCTCTTGGCTGGTCGTCTTCTTCCCGGAAGTCCTTATTTCTGTCTTCATATTGCTATATTTCATTGTTTGGGTGGTAATCCTCTGGGAGGTTCTCTCTCTGCTGCCTACCCGGTCGCCATCTTCCCGGAACGTTTCCATTTGTTGCCTTTGATCTTCTAGTCTTTTATCTGTTTATTCTCTGTATGTGCGAAGCATTTCTTCCATTATTATTTTCATTTCATTTTTTTGCCTGAGAGATTATTTCAGATTTAATCTCTTCTATGACATGATGGAGTTATTTCATTACTTCAGATGTGATCATTTTAGAAATTTTAGGTATGTGGTTTCCTATTTCTCCTATGTCATTGTGTCCTGTACTTGTTCTGGATGGAGTTGTGTTGTGAGACTGCATTTTGCTCCTTTGTCTTGTCATTTTGAATGTCAGGTGACTTGGGTTGAGCTACTGACTACCCAGGCAGCTCACAAAGGACTCTAGGGACCCTAGTTTACTTGGAAGTCAAACTAAACCCAGGGTGGTAGCAGACCATGGACCACTGGGCCCAGGGACCCCAGGCAATTGCTGGAGTGCACAGCTCAGACCACACCTGCAATAGTGGGGGAGTGCTGGGCTTCAGTACCAGGCTGTCCAGTGAGTGGACTGGAAGTGTGTGGATCTCAGCCTTGAAGTCTATCTTAGTTAGGCAGAGGCTTCTGCTTCTGGATCCTCAGGTAGCTGTTCAGTTGGAAGCAGCACTCTCCTTCCAACTCCAAGGACCCCAGAGCCTGCAGCTCATTCCACGCTGTAGGTCTCAACCACCAACAGGGATGGGCCCTCCCAGTCAGAGCTCCTTCCTAACTCTAAGGTGTGGAGCAGAACCCAGGTGTACGCCTTACCAGAGGAGAAGAATTGCACTGCTCATGTGGTGTTTCAGGTCGGCCTCCATCACTGGAGAAAGGTCTGTGTCTCAGAGCCGGGTGCAGGCCGTGAAAATGCAGGTTGGCCTCTGTTGCAGGAGAGGGGTCTGCATCACAGGGCTGGGGGGCAGGCCCTGAAACGCTGTGGTGCTCAGATGTATTCTCAAGTCAGCCTCCGTCGCAGGAGAAAAGTCTGTGTTGCATAGCTGGGCACATGCTGTGAAATGCCAGCTGCTCAGATGTTGGCACAGGTTGGCCTCCGTCACAGCAGAAAGGTCTGCGTTGCTGGGCTGGGGCACAGGCCATCAACATATTATTTTAGATAAAATAGTTTTAGTAAAGAACAAAGATATGTCTTGGGAAGCCTCCCAGGACATTGAAGAGCTAATCTCCTAGTCAAACTCTGCCTGGGAATGTCTCCCTGAGATTAGGCGCAGCCAGGCCTAAATAACCCCTGTGACCCCACCTGGGTAGCTTCATCTGCTAGAGGATCACCAGAGGTTAAAGACATATATTCAAGCTCAGTTTACAGGGCCACGGAAGAATCACTGGGAGACAAAGCACATTCTTCTCAGCAGCAAGTCAGTTTGAGAAGTTACATTAAACTAGAAAGGATGCCAGTGATGGTCTGGGGCCCTGGGGCCTGCCTTTACCATGCTCCCTCTTAACAGCACAAAAGTGGGAAAGGCGTGAGCAGGAGAGCCCTGACTCTGGAAGCAGCGTCTCCGGGAGCAGCACTGCTGTGGCATCCTTCCATCAGTTGGGAGCAGTTAGCAGCATCATGGGAGCAGGGGTGCAGTGGGCAAAGGCATATTGTCACCTTGGGCTATAACAACCCTCTGTGGAAACAAAGCAAAGCTGTTCACTTGGTGATGGAGGGTTCTGGGTGGTAGAAGCCACAGATACAAGCTGGAAGGCTGCTTTCAGTCATAGGATTTATTTGGTTTGTAAAATCAAGTTTTATGCCATAATGAAAGGAGAAAAGGCAGGTTCTTTGGTAAATGAATCAGGTCAATTAATGATGGTTTTCCTAACAATATTCATTGACTACATTATGGCTTTTTCAGGTTGTTGAAGTTATGCTGTGAAAGAAAGATAAAAGAGAGAAATGTTAAATTTTCACTATTAATAAAAGTTGTCTAATTTTATAATATAAGTATAGATACAACAATTAGTACAATTAGTTACAATATGGAAATAGAGGTTTCATTTACATAGCTTCTAAACTTTACAAGGATAAGAAAAAAAGCCACTTGCAAGCAAATGGAGGAAAAAAAACAAGGAAAACACACAAATTCGTAAAATTTAGTTACCTGTGGACTCTCTTTACCATAGAGGAAGAGCAAGTCCTCTACACCTCCAGCAGGTGACCCACCCTGGATGCTCCACAATGACCGTAGACCACACCCCGCCCTCCTTTCCACAGCATCACCTCTGCACCAAAGGGGCCCTTACTGCACTACAGTTCCACACTGGCCAAGAAGGTTAAGGTCTTCACAGTTCTCTCTTTTCTTGAACCCAGATACAGTAATCCATCCAGTCTCCACTCTAATCAATGCTTCCTTTTGGTACCAGAAATCAAACTGAGGATCTTACGCTTGCCATGCAGGCACTGTGATCAAGGCTTCTTATCACATTTCTAAATCATTTTTGGGTTGTTTGTTTTATTTTAGTTTTTGAGGCATGGTTTTGCTATGTAGTTCAGCTTGGCCTTGGACTATATATCCTAGGCTGGTCTTGAACTCATGGCAATCCTCCTGCCTCATTCTCCTAAGTTCTGGGACTACAGGTGTGAGCTGCCATACCCAGTTCTTTTTTGTTCTCTTCCTCTCTTCCAGTCCTCCCCACCACAGAAATCTCTGGTGGATTCAGTCACCTTAGCAAATGCATCAGACTCTAGTGTTGACTTAATACATTTTCCATCCTTTATCCCAGTGAAGTTTAAAAATACAAACCATGTCATGAAAGATCCCTCTTAACCACCTCAAACACAACTGTCTCCCTATTCATATACGTGAAAATTCCTCATCTTGGCATACCAGACATTTGTCCGAGCTCATGTTTAGTTATGTAGATTTTTCTCTCTCAATATTTACAAACTTAAAGATGAATTTTAAAATATTGAGAATATAACTTTCAGAAACAGTGAATTGTAACTTTTAATTTTAATATTTTTAAATTTACCTGTTAGCCTTGCTGTCTTTCTGTTTTATGCCTATAGTATATTAATGGGCTTTTCTTAAAAACTATTTCTGTTCAGGGACGTCCTGAAGGTTTACCTTCAAAGTGTGTCAGCCTATCCATACTAGCATCCATACTTTCTGTCCTAAATTATTGCACCTGTTTCCCTCCTGATTCTCCACTTCTGTGCTCTCCATATTGGGGATTATTTTCAATAAAGCAGCTTTCCAGTGTGTGCGCATGTGCTCAGAATCAAAGAGACTGACCTGCAAGAACTCCAAGACCCTGGAGGAGTTACTTTTATGATCTAATCACAAATGTATCCCTCTTTCTAACTCTGCTTTAGATAAACTGAAATCCTGTTATTTGAAGTCTTGACTTGTTTTTAAAGTTTTTTAATTTTAAATTTTTATTAGTACACAGTGTTAGCAGTAAACAATGATTACATCCCTTGTGTGTTGCTACATGTACAGAATACATCTTAATTCTTTTTAACCCTTTCTTATCCCCTTCCTCTCTCTCCATTTCTTGGTCTCCCTCACTTTTGCAAAAGATCTGTCTCCCTGTTTCCTGTTAACCATTTTTTATTTTGCTCCTTATTTATACTTGGGGTTTCTTATATAAGAGAATGCAATATTTAAGCTTGTGGTTCTGTATTATTTAAGATTATAGTCCATCCATTTCCCTAGAAATGACTTGAGTTTGTCCTTCTTTCTGGAAGAGTAGTAGTCTACTGTGTAGAAATGGCACATTTTCTTTTATCCATTCATTTGTTGATGAACATGTAGGCAGCTCTCAAGACTTAGCTATTGTGAATTGTGCTGTTATTAACATGAGTACGTGTGTGTCATTGCAATATGATGTCTTTAATGCCTTTGGAAGACACCTAGAAGGTGAACAACTGGGTGAAATAAAATGTCTAGTTTTAGTTTTCTGAGAAATTTTCATTTTTCATTAGCTCTTTCCTATGTTTTGAAAGATAGTTTAGAATATGTACATGGATAATTAAGTCAGCTGTCCATATGTATAAGGTAACACTGAATTACAGCTGAAAATGGAAACCTCTATTTTTATTTCTGACAAAACTTGTCTGCTTAGAAATTTTTGCCAGCATATTGGCATGAGATTTCTGATGGGAAGTTTACAATGTAAAACAAGGTTGGGGTCTTTTGCCTCTAATTCCCAGGGAGTAGTGGTAGGTAATAAACAGAGCCTTTTTACCTATTGCTGCAGCTACATGTAGAGGAATAAATGATGAATAACATCTTGACCTCACTCGAGTTTTTAAACATATTAAAATTTACTCCCAGTGATAGTCCTGATATGGCAAATACCATAATTTCTTTATATATATGAATTAGAATGTAGGCAGTATAAATATGAATGCTTATTTTAATACATTTTACAAAAAATATTGTCTTTCTGTCGCAGAGGGAGGGTACATTTAGCATTTTGCCTGGGATCTCATAGGTGTCAAAGTAAATTTTACAAAGCATTTTATTTTATGGAAAAAAGGTAAAACAGAATTTCATAATAAAACATTAGGAGGATAACAATAGTTAATACATCACATATTGTCCTCTTCAAAGTAGGTACTCAGAGTATAACACATGGGCATAAAAATTTCTCCAATGAAGATTAGCACAAACTTTCCTTTTCAATGAACTAAGAGATGCTAATAGTATAGCTAACTTGCATTTTTCTCTCTTTTGCCTTCCTCCTTTTCCTTACCTTCATCCTAGTTCTTTTTTTCCTTTTAAATAATCTCTTCCCATTTCACAATATCTATTGTACGTTTTAGAATTCATTTACTCTTTTAATTTCTCGCACCAAGGAGATAATATGTTTCACATATGAGTGTGATTGATTTCAGTTATGAGTATGGTGTCAAATTGCAACTACTTACCTATAAAAGTCTCCAGTTTATCCTTCTTTATGCCTGAGTAGTGCTCCATTGTAGAAAAAGATCACAACTTTTTATCCATTCTTTCATTGATGGATATATCAGTTGTTTCCAGATTTAGATATTACAACTTATTACAACTTGTACTGCTGTAAACATTGGTGTACATATATCTCTGTGGTATGATGTTTTTAATTCTCCTGGGAAGATACCCAGAATGGTAATAGCCAGGTCAAATGGGACCTCTAATCCTAGGTTTTTGAGGAATCTCCAAACTGATTTCCACAGTGGTTAAAAAAAATAAAATGAAGTACTTAGGAATCCATCTAACAAAGAAAGTAAATGATTTCCATATTGAAAATTATAATACTCTGAAAAAGATTGAAGAGGGTATCAGAACATGGAAAGAGAGCCCTTGCTCATGGATAGGAAGAACCAACATAGTAAAATGACCATACTCCCTCAATTGTTACAGAGATTCAATGTTATATATATTTAATGCAATCCTGATCAAAATACTACTAGCATACCTCACAGAGCTAGAGAAAAGATTCCTAAAATCCACTTGGAAACACAAGAAACCTAGAATAGCAAAGCAGGTCCTGGCCAACAAAAGTAAGGCAAGAGGCACCACAATCACTGACCTGAAATTACAATACTACAAAGCTACTGTGATAAAATCAACACAGTACTGGCAAAAGAACAAAGCAAAACAACAACAACACAAAAACAGACTTGAGGATCAGTGGAAAAGATTAGAAGATGCAGACACAACTATAAACACACTCAGCCACCTTATCTTTGACAAAGGGTCCAGACATGTTCACTGAAAGAAAGACGGCCTCTTTAATAAATGTTGGTATGAAACATTCTTAAGAGTTTAAACTCTGTAGTATGATTGCCTTTGACAGAGTGTCCCATCTAACGACAAAATACACATTCTTCTTATCAGCACATGGGCATTCTCCAAAGTAGACCACATAGTAGCCAATAAAGTATGTTTAACTAAATTCAAAATAGTGAAATTATCCCATGTACATTATCAGATTATACTGCAATTAAGCTAGAAATGCATGGCAGTAGAAATGACATACACTATGAAAACAGATGGAAATTAAATAATATTGTCTTGAAAAATCAATGGGTCACAGATGAAATTAAATAAATTAGACAGTTTCTACAATCAAATGATAAGGCTGGTATGTCATGCTGGACATAGTGCACTTATGGGATACAATGAAAGCAGTCCTAAGAGGGAAGTTTGTAGCAGTGAATTCCCACATCAGAAAAAAATAATGAACTCAACTAGTGTAATGATGTGCCTCAAGGTCCTAGAAAAACAACAATCCAAGGCCAAAGTTAATACAAGGAAGGAGATTCAAAAGATCAATGAAATTGAAATTGAGACTGAAAAATACAAAGATCAATGAATTGAAAAGTTTGTTGTTTGAAAGACTGAACAAAATAGATAGACCCTTAGTTAATCTTACCCAAATAAAGGGAGAAAAAACCAAATCCATGCAACTAGAAAAGAAAAATGTAAAATCACAATGCATTTTGCTGAATTCCAGAAGGTTATTGGCAAGCACTCTGAGAATATGTCCTTTAAAATAACGGAAAATTCAGAAGAAAATTCAGAACTGTTGCCCCTCTGCCATGCCACCCTGCCTTGGAGCCAGGTGATTATGGACTGAAACCTCTACAATAGAGAAATGCCTAGATATATATGAACTCCCAAAGCAGAGCCAAGAAGATATACAAATTTTAAATAAGTTAATATCAGTTGGTGAAATTGAAGAAGTATAAAAAGAAAAAAATCTATCAATTAAGAAAAGTCCAGGTCATGATGGATTTACTGTCAAATTCTACAAGAACTTTAGGGAAGATCTAATGCTAGTACTCCTCTAAATCTTTAATGTAACCTAAAGGGAAGTAGTACCCACAAAGTCGTTCCTGTACACAAGAATTACCCTGACCGCAAGCCAGAAAAGAACCCAATCCAAAAGGAGAACTATAGGCCAATCTTTTTAATGGAGGGGTGGTATGTATACACAGTGAAGTACTACTTTGCTGTAAAAAGGATAAGAAAGTTATTTGTAGGAAAATGGATGCACCTTGGGACCACAATGTTAAGTGAAGTAACTTAGACACACTATCTTAATTATTGCATGCTTCCTTTTATAGGAAAAACTCAGTAACATATAATGTATAAATATAAGACAGATACTAGGAAAAAAGAGAAAGAAAAAAGTCATTGCAATCTACTGCAGGCAATGTATTTAAAAATGTACCTTGACTTAGTAGAACTGTATTACATGTTTTGTATATTCTTTGTCCTATTTGTCTGGTTTTCAATCTGTATATATGATAACTAGCTTTATAAGGCCTTATGAAATAAAGAAATCAATCTGGTCCTGGAAAAGTAAAAGGGAGCAGAAGAGGAGGGGAAAAGAGGGGAGTTGAAATGTGTTGTGTACATGTACCAATCTCCTACAGAAAATATGTACTAATAAAAGTAAAAAAAAGAGAACAACAGAAAAATTAAGCTTCCAAACTTATTAAAATTGTATGTACATGACTCATTATTTAACATCTTTATTTCTGTTCATTAATTTCCAAAACAATGATAGCAGCCAGGTGTGGTGGTGCACACCTGTAATCTCAGCACTTAGGAGGCTGACACAGAAGGATCATTGCAAGGTTGAGGCCAGCTTGGGCTCCAAAGTGAGTGCAAGGCCAGCCTGAACTGCACAGCAAGACTCTACCTCAAAAAGACAAAAAGACAAAAAAAAAAAAAAAAAAAAAAGAAAAACCACACACACACACACATAAGGACACACACAAGGATAACAATATCTGGAAGTATTAAGAAATATTAATGTGGAAAAATAATCTCTCTAAATCTACCAAGTAGACTCAAATGAGGATGTAAGAAACTAATTGTTCATAAATATTTCAGGAAAATATTAAAAATTCCTTCAAAAGGTCATTTCTTATTACAAACTTGCATAATGGATGCATGGTTAGAATTGGTTAATACCATGTATTTTCCAATTATTGTGAAGCAATAGTAACATCAGATATTTTGTCTTAGTTCTTGTTTTACCATATGATATTCACAGACTGGAGTCAGCATGGTGAAATATGAGAATAATAGTTTTCTATTGTTGAAGTTTTGTTAAAAAATAAATAACTACATTGCTAATTATATAATACATGTCAATAATTTGATGCTTTCAATTGACCTTTAATTCTATGACTGGTTGCTGTTATCACTGCTGTCTTCTGATACAGAGCTGTACAAAAGAGGTAATATTTGTTTTAGGAGAAACACTGTAATATAAAGCAAAACATTCATAAAGTAAAGAAATTAAATTTGTATTAATTAATCAGTTAGTATGTACCAATGTCCACTTTGCTTCCCATATTCTATAGAGTTCATATATATTTGTACTATTTTTTTAATATTGTAATTCAAAAAGTGTAAATTAAAATTTTTAAAATTCAAAAGTAAAAATTTATTTTCCGTTCTTTTCTCCATGAAAGATATTAATATATCTACAATAAGGCTTCTCTAAAGTTAAAAAAGGAAAAAAATACTTATCCTTGAATTCTTAAATTATCTTTTCAAAATTGTAGTATTTCTATCAAATCAGTGTGTGAACAAGTAATTATTTGTATCGCAAATTCACTTTCGTTAGTGAGGCACTCAATGGGGTCTCTATGTTTAGAAATATTTTGTGATATTTATTGAGCTTCCTATTTTCTTTGGAACACTTTATCCATACATGGTTTCAGCTAAAGAGGAGGGTCATGGTGTCCAATATACAATGACGTGGCTACAATTCCTCAGCACAGATGATGAGATGAGGTTGGAATCCCTGACTACTTAAAAATAAAAGTTAAAGCAATCTTGTATAGACGTGCTGGGCAAGGGGCAAGGCTGCAGTCTTCAAGTGCAAAATGGACACCCATAAGAAAAGCCAATGTCAATTACAAACTTTTGAGTGCTGCAGAAAATGACTAGCTCCTGACCACCCAGTTTGTTACCACCCTTTTCTCTTTTGCTGTATTTCATTTCTTGCCCTGCAGCCCAGAAGCCACTTATTTTTGCTGTAAAATGGGCTTTCATGATCAAATGTCATTTAGAACATTTTATTAATTTATTTTTAATTGACAGACAACTAACCTGACTATGACATCTCTTTCAAACTTTAGGTTTACTTACAACAACTATTCAAATTTTTCTGGGATGTCTTAGGAGGAGTGCAGGAAGACCTAGGAAAGCCATCTCCAATTAAGTCAATTTATAAAATCTGATGATCATTTCAATATATGTTCTGATCATCCAAATCACTACCCTGAACTTAAATAGTTGCTGATAACTTGCTGATAAAAGCAATTAATGGAAAATGTTAGTGGAAATTTTATATTTTCATCTATATCTTTGAAATTCAGAGAACAAGACATTTTTACTAATCTCTATTTTCATTTCCCTACATATTCATAGCTCAACTAGTAGATTAAATTATAGCTTGTATTGGTGTTAAGAAAGGTGTGCAAGTTCCTTAATTATCATTTTAGAAACACAGAAGCAATAGTCAATATGTGCAAAAGACAAAGCCTCCTCCTGCCTGTTTTCTTCCTCATCTGCGACTGTCTCCTGTTTTTGCTACCTTTATATACTGTTTTACAAAATTTTCTTCCCTGTCTCTGTTCATCACCTTGGCACAAATGATGGCCAATGTGAAGAAAATGATATTGCTTGGGAAGTCGATAGACTCTCTCAAATCAACTATATCTGTCATGCATTTCTACCTGAAAGGATTTGTTAAGTACCTTCAACTATTCTTGACCCTGTAGGGCCATGAAGGATTTCTGACTTCCTGAGATCTACAATGTTGTCTGTAAAGCAGGACATTCTTGCTAAATGTTTCTAAACAAAAACCGAAACTAACCAGGAATCCTTACTTTTAATATTCTCAGTTGCACTGAAATTCTTCCCCCATTTCATTTATAAAAATAAAGTAATACTAATTTACTTACTTTTTACTTATGGTTCCAGCTTTGTGCCAATGATCCTTCATTTTATTCCATTTGAGGACAAAAATTACAGTTAAAATGAAGAATGGTAGACAAACGAAGAAACTGATCAAAAGGCCTGTTGTTTTAGAAGAATGTCGTCGTCGTCGTTTAATTTTCAAGGGTGTCACTTTTCCTGAAAACGTCAGAGTACTTTTTTAAAAATGAAATTCAAAGATAGCATTTATAGGGCTGGGGATATAGCTCGGTGGAATAAGTGCTTGCTTAACAAGCACAGGGTCCTGAGTTCAATCCCCAGTACCGCAAAAAAAAAAAAAAAAAAAAAGATAGCATTTATTTAAAAATATGAAATTAAAATAATAGTTATCAAATAAGTGAGTATATTTATGTTTTAAAAAGCTGCTCCCACCTTCTGTGCTTGAGAAGATCCTTATACCGACCTGGGTCTCTGGGTTGGGGAGGAGTTCGGCCCACAGAGCAACATCTAGGCGACCCCTCTGCCTGCGTGGAACTCTGGGCAGGTGGGGCATGTGCATGCCCCGACCTGGATCTCTAGGTCGGGGAGGAGCTCGGCCCACAGAGCAACATCTAGGCAGCCCCTCTGCCTGCGTGGAACTCTGGGCAGGTGAGGTGTGTGCATACTCCGACCTGGATCTCTGGGTCGTGGAGGAGCTAGGCACACAAAGCAGCATCTAGGCGGCCTCTCTGTCTGCCTGGAACTCTGGGCAGGTGAGGTGTGTGCATGCTGCGACCTGGATCTCTAGGTAGGGGGTAGCTCAGCCCACAAAGCAGCATTTGAGCAGCCTTTTGAGATGAACTCTTGGCAGAAAGCTTAAGGGATATTCTCCCGAAGGGAAGAAGACATTGGAGCAGCCTTTGCAACGGACCTTTGCCTGGTGAACTGCCTGGGTAATTTGTAGCTCAATATTTTGCATCTGATATCCAAAATGGGAAGACAGAAGAACAAAATGCAGTCTCAGAACTCAACCCCACCCAGAACAAGTCCTGGATGCAATGATATAGGAGAACTAGGAAGCCACATACCTGCACGTTCTGAAACGATAGCATGCGAAATAAAGAAACAACTCCATCAGGACATAGAAGAGATTAAAGCACAAATAAGCCACATACCTGCAATTTCTGAAACGATTACATCCGAAGTAACGAAACAACTCCATTAGGCCAAAGAAGAGATTAAAGCAGAAATAAGCCACATACCTGCAATTTCTGAAATGATCACATCCGAAGTAAAGAAAGGACTCCATCAGGCCACAGAAGAGATTAAAGCAGAAATAATCTCTCAGACCAAAAATGAAGTGAAAACTATAATGGAAGAAATGCTGTGCACACATAGAGAAGAAACAGATAAAAGAATAGAAGGACATAGGAAACAAATGGAAATGTTACAAGGGCAATTTAGGAATGAACTACCATGAATGAAGCAGGTCCAAAGACATTGCCAGGAATTGAAAACTTCCACTGAAAGCTTACAAAACCGCTTAAATGAGGCCGAAGATAGAATTTCAGATCTTGAAGACAGTATGGCAGCTAATGAGCGTGAAAGGAAGGATCTCATAAAGTCATCAAAGATCCAGGAAAAATCAATCCAACAGCTGCAAGATGAGGCAAAAAGAAATAATATCCGAGTAATAGGAGTCAGTGAAACAACAGGAGACAACACAAATGATATAAAAAGAATATTTGCTGAAATAATAGCAGAAAATTTCCCCAACATGGTAAAAGATACTGAAGTACAGTTAATCGAGGCATATAGAGCCCCAACGAGGCATAACCCAAAGAAAACCACACACGGACATATAATAGTCAAGATCCCAGACATCCAGCAAAAGAACACAATATTAAAAGGTGCTAGAGAAAAGAAACAGATCACCTATAAAGGAAAGCCCATCAGAATCACAGCAGACTTCTCAATGGAAACCATGAAATCAAGAAGAGCTTGGAGCGAGGTATTACAGATTCTGAGACAAAACAACTTCCAAGCCAGACTGATGTATCCTGCAAAACTATCCTTCAAATTCAATGGAGAAATAAAATCTTTCCATGACAAAGAACAACTGAAGAACTTCATGAGTGCCAAACCAGTATTGCAAAAAGCACTAAAAGATATTCTAGACAGAGAAAAAAGTGACCACAATCTCAAGAACAACAATAGAAAGGAACCCTCAAACAGAACAAGCAAGTAAACAGATAGCAAAAGTAGGAAAACAACAACAAGTAAATAGCATGACAAGAATAAGCCAACATATAACCATTATAACCATTAATGTAAATGACCTCAATTCACCAGTCAAAAGGAAAAGATTGGCAGAGTGGACTAAGAAACATAATCCAACGATATGCTGTATACAGGAAACACATTTTACTCAAAAGGAAATCCACAGACTGAAAGTTAAAGGATGGAAAACAATTCTCCATGCAACAGGTTCCCAGAAAAAAGCAGGGGTAGCTATTATGTTTGCAGACAATGTAAACTTCAAACCAAAAACAATCAAAACAGATAAAGAAGGCCATTACATACTAGCTAGGGGAAAACTGCAAGAGGAAGACATAACAATCCTAAACATTTAGGCACCAAATAATGGAGCACCAAACTTTACAAGTCAAATCTTAACAGGCGTGAAAAATCAAATAGTTAATAACACTATTGTAATAGGGGACCTAAACGCCCCTCTGATGCAAAGAGACAGGTCAACTGGACAGAAACTGAGCAAAGAAATAACAGACCTGAACCAAAAGTGTGAACAAATGGACTTAGTAGATGTATTCAGAGTATTCCACCCCACAACATCAGAATACACATTTTTCTCACCTGCACATGGGTCTTTCTCTAAAATAGACCACATTCTAGCCCATAGAGCATATCTACCTAAATGCAAAAGAATTGAAGTTATTCCATGCATATTATCAGACCACAGTGCGATGAATTGGAAATTAATGACAAAGAGAACTCCAAAAACCGCATAAACACTTGGAAATTAGACAACAATGTCCTGAATAACCAGTGAGTCACACAAGAAGTTAAAGAAGAAATTAAAAAATACCTACAAACAAATGAAAATGAAAATACAACCTACCGGAATCTGTGGGATGCAATGAAAGCAGTTCTCAGAGGGAAATTTATAGCGATGAACTCATATATAAAGAAAACAGAAGGAGAGCAAATGAATAGCCTAATGCCAAACCAAAAGCCCAAAGAAGGGAGGAGATCATAAAACTCAGGGCAGAAGTTAATGCAAGTGAGATGAAGAAAACTGTACAAAAAATAAGTGAATCAAAGAGTTGGTTTTTTGAAAGAATAAATAAAATTGATAAACCCCTAGCCAACCTTATCAAAAAAATAAGGCAAAGAACTCAAATTCATGCAATAAGGAATGAAAAGGATGAAATCACCACAGATCCCACAGAAATTCAAAAGATCATTAATACCTACTTTGAAAATCTTTACTCCCATAGGATAGAAAATTCAGAAGAAATGGACAGATTCCTAGAAATGTACAAATTACCAAAATTTAATCAGGAAGATTCAAAAATCCTGAACAACCCAATATCAATTAATGAGATCGAAAATGTCATTAAAAACTTACCAACAAAGAAAAGCCCAGGCCCTGATGGATTCACAGCAGAATTCTAGAAAACATTCAGAGAAGATTTAATGCCAACACTCCTCAAACTATTCAGTGAAATTGAAAAGGAAGCAACTCTCCCTAACACATTTCTGGAGGCAAGCATTATACTGATACCAAAACCAGAGAATGACCCAACCAAGAAAGAGAACTATAGGCCAATCTCTCTAACGAACATAGATGCAAAGATACTCAACAAAATATTAGCAAATAGAATGCAGCGAATCATAAGGAAAATTATACACCATGCCCAGGTTGGATTTATTCCAGGAATGCAGGGATGTTTCAATATTTGCAAATCAATTAATGTAATACATCATATGAATACAGCCAAATACAAAAACCACATGATCATCTCAACAGATGCAGAAAAAGCTTTTGATAAAGTCCAACATGCATTCATGTTAAAAACCCTAGAAAAAATAGGAATAGATGGCCTCTACCTCAATCTGATCAAAGCCATCTATGACAAACCAACAGCCAACATCATACTAAACAGACATAAACTGAAAACTTTCACTTTAAAGTCACGAACAAGACCAGGATGTCCATTGTCACCACTCCTATTCAACATAGTTCTGGGAGCATTAGCCAGAGCAATTAGACAAGAGAGAGAAATAAAAGGAATAAGGATAGGAAAGGAAGAAGTTAAACTATCACTATTTGCAGATGACATGATACTTTACATGGAGGACCCCAAAAACTCCACAAGAAAACTCCTGGAATTATTGACAAATTCAGCAGAGTAGCTGGATACAAAGTCAACACCCCAAAATCAATAGTATTCCTATACACGAACAACAAACAGACTGAGAGAGAAACTGAGGAAACCATACCTTTTACAATGGCATCCAAGAAATTGAAATATTTAGGAATCAATCTAATAAAGAATGTGAAAGATTTATTCAGTGAGAACTACAGTACTCTGAGAAAAGAGATCGAAGAGGATTTCAATAAATGGAGAGACATCGCCTGCTTATGGTTAGGAAGAACCAACATTGTGAAAATGGCTATATTACCAAAACTGTTGTACAGATTCAATGCAACTCACATTAAACTACCATTAGCATACCTCACAGATCTAGAGAAAATATGCCTTAAATTCATCTGGAACCAGAAGACACTCAGAATAGCAAAAGCAATCCTGGGCAACAAGGACCTGAAATTATACTACAAAGCTACTGTAATAAAATGAACCTGGTACTGGCTAAAAAACAGACCTGAAGATCAATGGAACAGACTGGAAGATGCAGTCACAACGAAAAACACACTTGGCCACCTAATATTTGACAAAGGGGCCAACCAAGCTCACTGGAAAAAGATGGCCTATTTAATAAATGGTGCTGGAAAAACTGGCTTGCCTCTTGCTGAAAACTGAAAATAGACCCAAGTATATCGCCATGCACCAAACTCAAATCACAATGGGTCACAGATCTCAACATTAAAACAGAAACTCTAAATCTATTGGAAGAGAAAGTAGGTAAAAATCTTGAAGACATAGGAGTAGGCAGAGAATTCATGAACAAAAATGAAACTGCAAGGGAAACACTTCAAAGAATCAATGACTGGGACCTCATCCTACTGAAAAGTTTTTGCACATCTAAAGAAATCACCAGCAAAGTCAAAAGCAAACCCACATATTGGGAAAAAATCCTAACTGGCTGTCCCTCAGACAAAGGTCTTCTATCTAGAACATACAAAGAATTTAAAAACATGTGCCTGTCCAAATTCAAAGACCCAATCCAGAAATGGGCATCTGAGATGAATACACACTTCTCAGATAAAGAAATACAAATAGCAAATAAATATATGAGAAAATGTTCCACATCTTTAGTTATTCAAGAAATGCAAACAAAAACAACATTGAGATTTCATCTCACCCCAGTGAGATTGGCCAGTATTAAGAAATCACCCAATAACAAATGCTGACGAAGCTGTGGAGAAATAGGGACTCTATTGCACTGCTGGTGGGATTGCAGACTGGTGAAACCACTGTGGAGAGCAGTTTGGAGATTTCTCCGCAAACTAGGTCTAGAGGTTCCATTCAACCCAGGTCTTCCCCTTCTGAGTATTTTCCCAGAAGATCTGAAAACATCATATCACTCTGATATATGTGCACCCATGTTTATAGCAGCGCAATTAGTAACAGCTAAATTGTGGAAGCAACCCAAATGTCCATCCGCAGAGGACTGGGTTAAAAACTGTGGCATTTTTATATAATGGAATATTACTCAGCTATACAGAGGGACAGATTTGGGGCCTTTGTAGGCAGATGGTCACAATTAGACACCATACTCATAAGTGAAATAAATCAGAGGTACATGTGCAAGCAATGTATTGTGTCACTGGTGTAAGAACCTGAGGGTGGGAATATAAACTAAGAGACATGAAGGAAATCTGTTCAAAAGTGAAGAACAGATGGGATGAGGGAAAGGAGAAAAGGAAGAAAGAGGCAAATAAGTACGTATGTATGTATATATGTATGTATGTATGTATGTACATATGTGCAGGATGGCTAACATGGTTCCACTGTTGTCTTATATCATTTTATGGTAAGGAATAGTTGATGACTGGTTGTTTGATCAATCTTGTATGTCTATATGTGTTTTCCTGAGCATACACTTTGAAGTTATCAATATGCAATACAACAACTATTGTTGGTTTCCTGTTGCTTTGTCTATAATTCAATTTTGATTACACTGTTATTGTGCTACTTTGTGTCTCTTTGTTAATGTTTTCCTCTTTTTTGTTGATGTAGGTCTTTTACACTTTAAAAAAATTTAAAAAAATTATATAAGAAAAAGGAAGGAAGGGATAATTATATATGTATGTATGTATATGCAGCATATCTATCATAGTTGTACTACTGACTTAGGTCACTTTATTGTAAGGAATAATTGATGATTATTTGTTTGATCAATTTTGCATGTCTATATTTGTTTTCCTGAGTATACACTTCAAAGTTATCAATATGTAATGCAACAACCATTGTTAATTCCCTGTCACCTTGTCTGTAATTCAGTTTTGATTGTACTATTCTTGTGCTACTTTGTGTTTGTTTGTTAAGGTTCATATAACGTTCATATATGCAAGCAGTATGGAGACATTCTTGTGGCTCGCATCAGTAGTCTGGGGTGAGTCTTAAAGCCTGTGGACTCGTCCCATTGCTGTCAGGAACAGGTGGTGATTGCGCAGGCCGCCGCGGATCAAGGTGCTCACAGAGGGCGTTCAGGGTGAGAGCTGAAGCCCAGTAACTCAGTTCATGCTTCCTGCTTGATGCTGGAGTGAGAAGGGCGTGGTGTCGTGTGAGCCACCTCCATCTGCAGCTCTCTCTTGCTGTTGTGCTCCAGTTCCCGTTTGTTCCTTGGCTGGATCCCTGGGAGTTGCTGTGGCTCTGATGTGGGT
>PVLD010030207.1:0-17129 GCA_004027595.1 Dinomys branickii
TTTAAAATTCTGGAACTAGAGTTACCACTTCTTACCATGAGTCTAAGTCAACAGTGTTTGAAATTGGGGTTCATGCAAAAGTGCTTAATACTGGGAAGGTGTGACAGGTGGCCCAGGGAGAGACTGTGCAGGATAAAAAAGAAAGCCCAGTGTAGATCCAGCCCAGGGCAATGCCTTAAGGAGACAGAGATAAAATCCAAGCCTCCTTTCTGCTAGGAAAAATAGCAAGGGGTCAGAGCCCTGCTGGAATTCCTCCAGGGCACCCGAAACCCACTTTCTCCCAGAGGCAAAAACAATCCTATGAGCCCAGTTCTTTCACACTTATTTTTATTTATTTATATTTGTGGGGCTGGGGTTCAAATGCAGGGCGTGTGCACAAACTACACTGTGCTACACCCCCAACCATAGAGTGGCCTTCTGAAAAGCATAGGAAAAAAAAACCTAGTTCATTCACTGTTCCAATTAAAGGGCCAGCTTCATGTGCTGCAGGCAGGCAGGCTGGAGCCTTTTCAGATGAGCCCATAAACTTTTCTGGGACACCAACCAGCTCCAGTGTATCCCAACTCCTCTGGCAGCTGCTACTCACACTTTGGGTTCCAATACTGTGTCCCATTAGCTTCACAATAGTCTGAATGAGATTTCCCACTGCCTGGTATTTTAGTGCAATGTATCTGTTGAGGAGTCTCAACAGAAGCTGGGAGAGACAGGGGGTATAGCACTTTTAACCAGCGCGCCCTTGTTTGGCTTGTTTTAGTGACACACAGGATCTAACCAGGGACTCGTACATGCCAGGCACGCATACTACCATCCTGGCACCCCTACCCCTGGGCATAATTCTTTAAAGGCACAGAATAAGGTAATGACAAGGCCTCTCTTCCAATACAGGCAATGCCTGTTAATGCAAAGCTAAGCACTGAAGGAATAAAACAGACTGCTGTCACCCAGGGAACACCCTCAGCTGCAAGTTAAAGGCCTTTCCAAGAAGCCAATAATTTATTAACAGAGTTTTACTGCATAATGAGGTTTAGAACCTTTTATCTACACAAAAGCAAGACAGTTGGTATCACAAGACAGACATTAAAAGAACCCAATGTAACCAAATAGGGAAAACAGTCCTTTAAAAAAAATGGCGCTGGGCAATGAACACAGGGCCTTCATACTGAGCTCTATCTCCAGCCCTTTTTTTAATTTCAGAATCCTCCTAAGCTGTCCTGGCCGGGCCCTGAGAGCCACTAAACCCTTTCCCAAGTAAGAGTGTGCATTGTTTTGGCAGCACCATAAGACTGAAGGGCAATACTACATACAGCACTAAGCACTGCAGACAGACAGCTGATCTTGCATTTCTCTACCCTTAGCTGATAAGCAGCAACATGTAAAACCACCAAAAGGAAGACAAAAGACACCCGCCAGTCAGTGGCAGACACAAAGGGCAGCTAGGAAAATACAACAGCTCCTAGCAGAAACATTAAGTGTGGGAAAGATCAGAAAATGTGTGGTCAGTGTGGTGGGGCTTCCACCCCCAAATTGAGTAGCCCCCATATGCTCCACATGGGAAGCAGCCAATGCTGGGCCCCAAGGTGTCAAGCAAACATGGCAGTCTGCACACATACCCCAGCACCCACTCTCCATCTCAGGCACCTCTGCTTCAGTGGTATCCATATACCCATCTTCCTACCAGCTGCCCAAGCAAGCTTCCCAGCCTGTCAACCACAGTGCAGGAGGATGGACCTTAGTGATCAAGCTGGACAACTGGGAAAGAACCTGTATGTTCCACCAGTAACAACAAAACTCCTCTACCAACAGCCTCACACACAAAACCCTGCTTCACTTCCCTCAGGGAGGCATGCCTCAGTGTCCCCAGCTTGTAGAGAAACAGACTCAGGCTGCTAAACAACACTGACCAGTGGACAGACAGCTATGAAGTACCTCATTCAATTGTTCTATGGCCACAGTGGGAAAGCAACTGTCTTCGTTACTTTTCTCTCACTGCTGAGACAAAATACCTGATGCCCAAATTAAAGAGAGAAAGGTGCATTTAGCTCACAGTTTGTGGAGGTTTCAGTCCATACTTGGCTGGCTCCAAGGCAGCGTGCCACAAGGCAGATGGTAACAGTTCACAGCAGCTGAAAACAGCAAAAGCATCAAGAGCAAAAAGGGAGGAGCTGTGGGGAGAGCAAGTTGTTTTCTCTCCCTTATACTGTATGCAGGCTACCTGCCCCAGGGCAGGTGTAGCACTCACACCTATAATCCCAGCATTGGGCCATGGGTCAATCAAAAACTCTAGAAGCCACCCCGCAACTGCATGAGGCTTTGGGGGGACATCCGGGCACAAGCTACAACAGCAATATCAGTATATGAGAAAGCCTCCTCCTAGTTCTTGGTATCTATAGCAAAGGAATGCCTAAGTCCTAGACACTTAGCTCTTAAGCACACACTTAGAATAGCTCCTGCTCAGTAGATTCTGAAGTTCAGTGACATAAAATCCATAAGGCACACACATATTTGAGCCACTCTGTGATCTAGCCATGCACTGGAGAATTTATTATTATTATTATTATTATTATTATTATTATTATTATTATTATTTTGAGAGAGGGTCTCACTACGTAGTGCAGGTTCACCTCGAACTCACAGCTATCCTTTCACCTCAGCCTCCTGAGTGCTGGGATCACAGGCATATGAATTTGTAAATGTAGATTTGTACATTTATGAGACATGTTCCTCTTTTCAATCTACACAGTACTTGCCACAATTCCCAGGTGGTGTGAGTCTCCTGTGAAATACAAGCTTCTCTGCCTGCCTAGCAAGTGCAGGGTCCTGAGTTTGATCCCCGGTACCACCAAAAAAAAAAAAAAAAAAAAAAAAAGAAATACAAGCTTCTCAGGCTCCTAGAGAACAGTCCTCTGAAATGCTAAATCTATGTTCCACCTTCAGGTGAGCCATTGCAGGTGAGAAGTGCAGGTGTAGATGCAAAGATATAAAGGAAGAGGCAATGATCAAAAAGTAGTAATTTCACTGGCCATGAAAAAAATCAAATGGAAGAAATGCTTAGAAAAGAGGGAGTCATCTGGGTGTGGTGGCCCGTACCTGTGATCCCAATACTCTGGGAAGCTGAGGCAGGAGGATCTCAATTTCAAGCCCCGCCTGGGCAATTTTGTATTTTCTATCTCATTCCTACAATAAACTTTTTCTCTAGTGATTTCTCTAACCCCTTCTTGTCCCTCTCAGTGGATTTCACCTTGATCACCACTGTAACACCCTGTGTTCTATATTTGCCTGTGCTGAACACCTCGAAGCATGTTGCTGTCTCCTAGCCCTATCTGGATTCACTCAACTCCTGTGACAACACAAATGCCACCTGCCTCTGGTGCTGGCTGCCTTCCAACACACTGTGGTCATTTGCTGCAAGTCTGTTTACGAACACAACACTTTCATCTAGTGGTCCAGGCTTGCCTCCTGAAAGTCCCTAAAGTGAATGTCCCTCCCCAACACTAAAATTCGGCCACCCGTAAACACAAGCCCCAACCCCTCAGGGTTCAACAGAGTGTGATCTAGAACTACTTCAAAGTCTAATTCCTTTTCATCAGGATGGAACATTGTAAAGCTGGTTTTCCAGGCTTATTCCACAAGGACATTGATCTGGTTTCATGGGCACTGAGCTGGTGCCAATACCAGCTCACACACACACACACACACACACACACACACACACACACACACACCAATGGAAACAGTTAACAACCTTATCAAACCATAATTAGAAAACCCAGCAGTGCAGAGATGATCCTCTGGTCGTGGGACTGTCCTTTCAAACTCTTGGGGTCCAAATTCCATCAGTAAGACCCCACCCCAGCCCTTATCCTCCTCAAGCACACCAGACAGGGATCGGAATAAAGTGAAACTCAGAAGCTGCAATGTGCTGAGGGAATTCATTGCAAAGCAGCCATAGGGTTCGATTCCCAGTACCAAAAAGATAAAACTAAATTTAAAAAAAGAGACCAAGTGTGGTGAGGCACATCTATATTCCCAAGCACACTGGGAGGCTGAGGCAGGATGATGGCAAGTTTGAGCTCAGCCCCAGTCAACTTGCCAAGACCTTGTCTCAAAAAAATAAAAATGCTTGGGAATGTAGCTCACTGCAAAGGACCTAGAGGTTAAATACTCACTGGGGGTGGTGTGTTTGTGGAGGTCACAACAATGAAAATGAATCAACTACTACAGTTGCCACCAGCAATAGTGAACCCATCTCACGGAGGCCAGTAGAAAGGTCAAACAGAGACCTATGGCTGGGAGAGCTGCTGCGCTCCCAGGGGAAGGTAGAAAGCTGGCACAACTGTCCCTCTTTCCGAAGAGCTAGACAGCAAAAGCCAGCAGGCATAAAGAGGTGGGGCAAGGGAAGGGGCCACAATGACACCTGACAATCTCACAGTCAACAATAATTCTCCTGTGATGTCAAAGGCTGGAGGGGACTAAAGGAGCTCCATGAGGTGAGTTTGAGGCCAGTAGGAGCTACGTGGAGAGACCCTGCTCAAAACAAACAAGCTGGGCACGGTGGCCCACTCCTGTAATCCCAGCACTCCGGAGGCTGAGGCAGGAGGATCACTTTGAGTTCAAGGCCAGCCTGGACTACAAAGTGAGTTTAAGGCCAGCCTGAAATGCATAGTGAAACCCTGTCTCAAAAAGACAAAACAAGGAGACTGAGGCAGGAGGATAATTGTGAGCTCAAGGCCAGCCTGAACTGCATCACGAGGCCCTGTCTCAAAAAGACAAAAAAAAAAAAAAAAAAAGAAAGAAAAGAAAAAGACAAAACAAAAAAACAAGGCTAGATGCTGCAGGAATGTGAGGGTAGCAGTTGCGGGGGTCTGGGGGGTTACACAGGCTTGCCCCTGGGACAGGGCTACAGAATTAGCAATAGAGCACTCAGGTGCCTGAAACACAGAGTTGGTACCTGGTAATATCTGCCAAATGAACAAGACAGATTCTTCTAAAAAAGCAAAACCAGGGGTGGGAGGGATAGCATGTAGTGCACAGCACATCAGCAAACTACAGTCTGCAGGGCCTGCTTCTGTGGTCCTGAAGAACAGTTACCGACATGCACTTATATACTGCTGCTACAGTATTTCTACATGGCCTATCTCTGCTAAAACAACCTCAAGTGGCTGCCCAAGCCTAAAGCACCTGGTGTATTTCCCTGAAAATAAGCCTAGGTCCTTCAACAGTTTTTGCTCCAAAAGACACAATAGGGCTTATTTTCAGGGCATATGTTACTTTTTCATGGACAACAATCATGTACAAAACTCTACACTCACTCAGGGACAAAAACCTACATTTACTCAAATATAGCCATGTCATCTTCTTCTAGGACATCATTGTAATTCTCTAAACCCCAGATTCTGGTCTGAATTTCCTCCTTTTTTTTTTTTAACTATTTATTTATTTTGGTGCCAGGAATGGTACTCAGGACCTTGCACTTGCCAGGCAGGTGCTATGCTGCTGAGCTACATCCCCAGTTTTCAGGCCTGAATTTCTTGCAACTCTTATTTTCTGCTGAACCACTGGCCCCAGTCTCTCATGCCCAGCAACACAGCTTTCTTTAAATGAGCACTTCTTAGGCCTGGGTGTGGTGGCGTATACTTGTAACCCCAGCACTGTGGAGGCTGAAGCAGGAGGATTGCTGCAACTAGTCTGGGCTACAAAGTGAGTTCAAGGCCAGCCTGAACTGCACAGTGAAATCCTATCTCTAAAAACAGGGAAAAAAAAGATAAATAACATATTTTCAGGACCTAATTAGTAATTAGTAGACCTTTTGGCCTAGGATAATTACTGCTATGAATCAACTATCAATATTCCTGTAACAGTTACTTCAGTGAGATGCTTTCAGAACAAAGTTAATTTGTTTTCTTCCCTAAAGAAGTTTCATCATGGAAGGGAATTTTCTAAAGGGTAAGTTTTGTGAAAAATCCTCCTTAATTCCCCGAATGAAGATAACGTGGAAAATCCAAATAAAAAGCATGCTTGCACCCATGATGTGCAATGCGTGAGCTCTGTCTCACCTGTGATAAGCATGGCCCCCTGATCTGTGTTATCTCTGTCCCCTAATTCCAAACTTCACTCTCCCCTGAGAAAATCGTCAGACTGATTCCAAGAGAAAAGCAGCACTCTTCCAAAAGCACCAGGACCATCGGAAACCAGGGAAGTCTGAGAAACTCTTACAAGCAGGAGAAGCACAAGCAGGCAGGAAAGCCAGAGAAATGTAGCACCCATGATGGACCCTGGAACAGAAAAGGACACTGGGGAAACCGAGGAGCTCCGAATCAGGCATGAACTTTAGATAACAACACACAGAGTACCCAACCAGTTGGCAGCTTGGGTATAGGTGCCCGCTGTAAGGAGAAAAGCTGGGTGTGGGGCCCGTGACACCTTCTCATCACAGGATCAAGCCCAGCGCTGGCCCCAAGTCCAATGAGTCCAGTGCCCTACATGCTGCTTGCTGCACACACCTTTCTGATGGGCAAGGCTCACACAGGAAGCTGCAGACAACTCTAGGGGCAAAATCCAGCTCTCAGTCCTGCTTTTACCTCTCTCCTCCTCCTGCTCCTCCTCCCCAGGCCAGGCAAAGCCAGGCCAGCCCAGCCCAGCCCAGTCCAGCCTAGCCCAGCCCAGCCCCCCTGCCCTCAACCCTGCCTGCCCTCTGGTGAGGAGGAAGGGAGGGCATGCAGAACCCACAGACAGCTCCACCCACAACAAGCAGGGCCAGGTGGCATTCCTGAGCACCCACCACTGCCACGCACACACTTGGCTTGTTCCCGAGACAGCCTGGCCTGAAACCTCCCTGGCTGTTCCACCCTGTCATTTACAGGGAGAAGAAGGAGAAGCCCTCAGAAAGCCCTGAGCCATGAACATGGTGCAGGCTGGGCACTCAAGGAGAGAAGGTAGGAGGAGCCCTCCTGACTCCCTCTCCAACCACTGCTCCCCACCAAGTCCCGGACTCAACATCCCAAATTGCCTGCCATGAACCTCACGGAAGGAGCTACTCTAGGGGACACAGACCTGCTTGGCTAAAGGAACCAGAGAGGAAGCATATCGAAAGCCTCCAAAAGTATGCTGTTTTAACAAGAGGGATAAGATAGAGCCAGGCATGGTGCTGCATGCCTATAATCCCAGGTACTCGGGAAGCTGAGTCAGGAGAAGCACAAATGCAAGCCCAGTGCAGGCAATTTAGCAAGACCCTATTTCAAAAAAAAAAAAAAAAAAAGTGGGGATGTAGCTCACGAGTAGAGCACCACCACTAGATTCAATCCCCAGTACCCTCCAGAAGAAAAATATAAGGTAGTCATAGATGAGAAATTTATTTACTAAATAAATGGTCAGATTAATCTAGCAACCATGGGCTGGGGATCTAGCTCAGTAGCACAAGTGCCTGCCTGGCAAGTGCAAAGTCTTGAGTTTGATTCTGGGCACAAAAAAAAAAAAAAAAAAAAAAGAATCTTGCAAGCAGATACTAAGCAACACTACCCAACTTGATGTTGGAGTCAGAAATTTCAGTTCTACAGCCCACTCCATTCAGGTCTCTGATACCTTTCTGTTTGTTTGTCTGTCTGTTCATCCAGAACAATTACTCACTACTAAAGTGTCCAAGGCAGAGACACTCAGGCACCAACTGTAAGCATTCCTGGGACCACATTGGACAAAGAGAAGGTGCCAGTGTCCCTTGGGGATGGCCAAGGTGAGGAAACACACTCAGTGTATGACAACAAAGCACATCAAAGATTCAATAAGAAAACAAAGTGTTACTTGTATCGAATCCATCATTATGCTCATCCATCATCTTCTCTCACTTTTTCTTTCCCTCCTTTCCAATGTGACATGGCTTGAGTGAGAAGCTCTACAAAGTTGTCATGATTTATTACAGAAACCAAAGGGAAAAGGCAAATCAAATCAAAAGGTGTGCACAGTAATTCACACAGCATATGATTTTATGTTTTATAAAATCCTTGCATAGATAATTATTTTACTATGTTCACTGGTGTGGAGGATACAAAGAACTCTAGTGAGGGAGAACAAAACTCTTTTAATCTCCAATTAACCCTAGTGGGAAAAGCTAAATTTTGCAAATCAAGTTATATACAACATTTGTCTGCCTTCTTAAAAATACTCACTCCAGAAGAGTTTTATTGATTGATTGATTGATTGATTTGGTCTTTTTTGAGACAGTCTCCTGCTATGCAGTTCAGGCTGTCCTTGAGCTCACTTTGTAGCCCAGGCTGGTCTCAAACTTTCCAATGATCCTCCTGCCTCAGCCTCCCAAGTGCTGGGATTACAGGCATGCGCCACCAGGCCCAGCAAGAGTTTTAAAGCATAAAATAACTATGAAGAAGTGTTATGAGGGGACCCACCCATATTGCACAATCAAAAAACAAACACGTAATACCTTGATGTGGTCTCAATTCTTCTTTTATTTTACTGTGGACATCCAGTTTTGCATTAAGTCAGAAGCCACTAGGCTCCTATCAACTCCTCATAAATGGCAGCTTGAACTGCTAGAAAGAGCCCATGCTCTCAACAATGTCCTAGAATTGGGAATCTATTTTTACTTAGCAACTATAAAAATAGCAGCAGCAACAGATGTGAACCCTCAAATCAAAAGTTTTTGTTTTCTGTCCTCCACTTACAGGAATTTGGAGCCAGAACCAACACTATTTGTGAGTTCAACATACAGTATTCTCCGTACTAAGGAGATTTCCTTAAGTACATACATATTCTTTCATTTTCTAAAGACTGTAGTACAATTAGGTCCCTGACTTGCAAACAAGGTCCCTTATGAGAGAACGCTGCTAAGCTGGATTCATTTGTAAGTCCAACAAAGTGAGTCTTACATACCTTTGACTCCAATATACAATGGAAAGCATAAAAAACACCAAACTTCCACAGCACCACTGCTTTTCCTCTTGCTCTGGACATCCTGGCTCTGACTAATCACATACTGCTGCACACTGCCACACTGCACAGTGAGCAGAGAGGCACAACTGTGACAGTATCCAGCCGGCAACTTCTGTGATTTGTTCACATCTGTGAATGTTTGCAATTCGAGGTCCTTTCGTATCTGTGAAAATTCAAGACTCAAATGTTCCTACGTTGGGGATTCCCTGGAATGTAACAAAGGCTCTAAAAAATGATGCACCAATGTACACCTGAGTCCTCACTCCCAATTGGCTTTGCACCTCTTAACTGCTCCAAAAACTTTCCACCCTCCTTCTCTTGGTGATAAAGCAAAGGAGACCTTGTCACCCATGGCCTCAAAGATGCAGAAAAGAGGTCTTACCTAAAGCCATAAAGTGGAAGTCAAGGTTACAGTTAAAGTTTCTGGGCATTTCAAAGGAACACAAGAATCAGAACAGAAAAAGTGAAGTGGGGTAGCTCAGTGGTAAAGCACTTGCCTAGAATGTACAAAGCCAAGACAAAGCACCAGGCTCTCCTCCCTCAAGTCCACGGACAAGGGAAAGTGCCTATGTTCTCCCTGCTGGCTTACCTTACAACTGCTGCCTAAAAATCCAAACTCTAGCATTAAAGAAAGCAAATCCACTTGCTTGCAAACTGGCGATGCAATGCCACCAAGCAAGAGATACAAGAAGGGTGCTAGGGACACGTGCTGAACATCAGTGTCATGGTGCAGACTAAGCGAGCACCCAAACCCAGCCACAGAGCCAGAAAGCACATCCATGCCAGGGGTGCATGGTCAGGAGGGAAGCAGGGTGAGTCAAAAGTGGGGTGAAGGCAGATGATCATCACCTGGACTGTGGTGACAGTTTCACAGGACTGGAGGACAGACAAACCAGACCAACTGACAAGATTTGCTTTCTGGCCAGACTCTAGACAAGTGAGGAAATGTGGGTGACAGGAAGTTGACTGGTCCTTGGGTCAGACTACACCCAAGCCTCAGAAGGGGACCAGTGGAAAATTGCACATCTCCCCGCAAGCTGCCTCATTGCCATGGAAACACCCACTCAGGTTTGCTCATGGACACAGGCACCTGCTGGTACAGGGAGGACACCTGTTGAGAAGTACCGGGAATAATTAATACTAGCTGTAACCCGGTACGGCTCGGTGATGTGCATCTCAGCATCAGGTGGGACCTGGTGAAATTTCAGTCCAGAAAAAGACGCAGCCCTCTGCCCATGCACCCAGATCTCTTTGCTGGGTTTTTGGTTTTCTCCCTTGTTAAACTACAGGTTCATAGCTGGTCACTTCTAGTGCACATCAGGGGAACAGAGAGGCAGAGGCTGCTTCTAGAGAACTGTGCTGGTACTCTCGGGCTATCAATGCAAACATGTTCCAAACTGAACAAGGTTGTGACAGTGGTACGGAGGCCTTGAGTTACCTCCAGGCTTTTTTCTTTGTTCAGGGTCACTTGGGCTTGCACTGGGCTTGCTGTGAAAGTTCAGAGAGGAAATCCTAGGGGTGGTGTACATCTGGAGTCCCACCAACTTCAGAAGCTGAGACAGGAGGATCACTTGAGCCCACATGTTGGAGGCCAGACTGGACAACACATCTCAAAGAACCAAAAGGTTTCCAGAGGAAAGTAAAGCTACATTGTGATGTTCCTTTCTCCCTGTTTAGAGGACTGCAATTCCTTCCTTAGTCAGAATGCTGATCTATGTGTGGGATCTGAGCACCCCCAGGGACCCTGCAATTATATCACCATATTAAGTGCACTAACTGCAAGCATTTGCTATGCCATTTACAGCTATACTGGAGGTCAGCAATGACTCAGTGCCAGCCAGCCTCATTCCTTCATTCATTAACTCACTCATTCATTCATTCACTCATTCACTAACTAGCTCATTCATTCATTCACTCGCTCACTCACTCTTACTCATTAACTCATTCACTCCAGGCCTTTCTGTATCCTCCCTGCCCCACCCCTCCCCCCCAGTACTGGGGATTGAACTCAGGACCTTGCACTTGCCAGGCAGGCCCTTATGCCACTGTGCTATATCCCTAGCCCCCCCCCTTTTTATAAACTCAAGAAAACATTTTAATTAAGCTACAGAAATAATGGTTATAGTACAGAATATTCACAAGCAAAGATCCACCCCATGTGTTAATACTTAGAAAGTTATAAACATTTGTTTCCTTAACATTTTCTCTATTTTAAGTTTGTACATGAAGATGAGTTCAGACATGAAGATGAGTTCCTACATGAAGATGATTTCATCCATTCATTCTTCATTCATTATCTCATTCACTCCTTCCTCATTCATTCATTCCCTCACTTGTTCCTCATTCATTCCCTCATTCCCCATTCACTCATTCCTCACTCACTCATTCCCTCATTCACTTGTCCCTCAGTCACTTGTTCCTCATTCATTCATCCCATTTATTATCTCATTCATTCATTCCCTCATTCATTCATTCCTCATTTATTCATTCCTCATTCATTGGCTCATGCCCTCATTCACTGATCCCCTCATACACTCAACCCCTCATTCATTCACACATTCCCCCATTCACCCATTCCCACAGTCAACCATTCCTCCTTCACTCACATTCATTATTCATTCATGTCATTCACTCCTCCTTCATTAATCCATTCCTGTCATTCATTCATGCATAATTCACTTGTTCCTCGCTCACTCATTCCTCACTCATTTGTTCCCTCATTGACTCATTCCCATTCATTCGTTCCCTCATTCATTCATTCCAACATTCATTCATTCTGATTCATTCATCCCTTCATTCATTCATTCTCATTCCTTTCTTCATTCATTCCCTTATTCATTCATTCACTCATCCCCTCATTCACCCATTCCTCATTCGTTCACCCATTCCCCCAATCACCCATTTCCCCATTCACCCATTCCCTCTGTTCACTCATTCCTCATTCATTTATTCATTCATTCCTCATTCACTCATTCCTTTATGCCTTCATGCCTTCATTCCTAAATCATTCCTTCATTCATTCTCTTATTCATTTATTCCTCATTCGTTCATTCATATCTCATTCACTCATTCCCCCTTCACTCATTGCCCCATTCACTCATTGCCCCATTCACTCATTCCTGCAGTCACTCATTCCCGTTAAGTGACTCCCCACTCACTCATTTCCCTGTTCACTCATTCCTCCATTCATTCATTGTCATACATTCCCTCATTCACTCATTCCCACGTGACTCATTCCCTGTTCAGTGATTCCCCCATTCACTCATTCCCCTGTTCATTCATTCCTCCATTCATTCTGTCATACATTCCCCTGTTCACTCATTCACACAGTCACTCATTCCCGCCAACACTGCTTCCTGCAGGCACTGCTTCCTGAGTTCACTGCTTCCCACAGTCACTGGTTCCCATGGTAACTGGTTCCTGTGTTCACTCTTTCCCATGGTCTATGGTTCCTGCCATCACTGATTCACACATTCACTCTTTCCCGTGGTCATTTGTTCCCATGGTCACTGGTCCCCGTGGTCACTGGTTCACGTAGTCACTCTTTCCCATGGTCACTCGTCCCACTGTTCACTTATTCCTTCAGTTCATTCCTTGTTCATTTATTCCGTCATTTATTCACTGCTCATTCACTCATTCCCTCACTTAGTCATCCCTCATTCACTCATTCCTTCATTCATTCCCTCTCAGTTCATTCCTTGCTCATTCATTCCCTCACTCATGCCTTCCTCTTTCCCTCCTCATTCCCATTCCTTCATTCATTCCTCTTTCATTTCTTCACTCATTCCCTCCCATTCATTCATTCCTCACATTCCTTCATTCCTCATTCACTGAGTCCTTCACTTATTCCCTCATTCATTTATTCCTCATCCATTCATTTACTCTTCATTCATTCAGACCCATCACTCATTCCCCCATTCACTCATTCCCTCCATTCACACATTTCTTCTGTTCACTCATTCCTCATTCATTCCCTCATTCATACCCTCATTTATTCATTCCCTCACTTATATCATTCACTCATTCCTTCACTCATTCATCATTCATTCCCTCATTCATTATACATTCATCACTTTCATGTTATTCATTCATTCCTCCATTCATTCATTCCTGTCATTCATTCATCCATCATTCACTTGCTCCTTGCTCACTCATTCCTCACTCACTTGTTCCCTCCTTTACTTGTTCCCCCATTCATTTGTTCTCTCATTCACTCACACATCTTCTCATGCCTCATTCATTCCTCATTCATTCCCTAAAACATTCATTTCTCATTCACTCATTCTGTCATTCACTGATCCCCATGGTCACACATTCCCCTGTTCAGTCATTCCTCCATTCACTCATTCCTCCATTCATTCATTCCCTCATTCCCTCAGTCACTCATTGACATGTTCACTTGTTCCCATGATCACTCATTCCCACCTTCACTCACTCCCACTGTCACTCGTTCCCAAGGTCACTCATTCCCTCATTCACTCATTCTTTTGGTTCATTCGTTACTCATTCATTCACTCCCTCATTTATTCATTGCACATCCATTCATTCTCATTCATCCCTCACTCCCTCATTCATTCCCTCATCCATTCACTTCTCATTCCCTCACTCCATTCATTTCATTTGTTAATTCATTCATTGCTTCCTGTTCACTCATTCCTCCATCCCTCATTCCTCCTTCCTCCTTCCCCCATTCCTCATTCCTTCATTATTTATGCATTCCTCAGTCAGTCCTTCATTCACTCACTCAATGACTCCTTCATTTACTCCATTCATTTACTACTCAGTCATTCATTCCTCATTCCAATTCACTCATTGCCCTGTTCGCACATTCCCTCCGTTCATTCATTCCCCCATTCATTCATCCCCTCACCCCCTTATTCATTCCTCATTCAGTCATTCATCCTTCACCAATTCTCCTGTTCACTCATTCCCTTGGTTCATTCATTCATTCATCCCTCATCCATTCCCTCATTCCTCATTCACTCACCCCCTCATTCATTTATTCCTCATTCACTCATCCTCTCATTCATTCATTCATTCATTCCTCCTTCGTTCACTCATTCCTCATTCACTTATCCCCTCCATTCACTCATTTCCTCTGTTCATTCCTCATTCATTCATTCCCTCATTCATTCATCCCCTCACTCATTCATCATGCCTTCATTCATTCATCATTCATTCCCTTGCATTCATTATTCATTCCTCCTTCATTCATTCCTGTCATTCACTCATGCATCACTCGCTTATTCCTCTCCCTCATTCCTCTCACTTGTGCCCTGATTCACTCATTCCCTCATTCATTTGTTCCCTCGTTCACTCACATTTGTTCATGCCTCATTGTTTCACTCTTCATTCATTACCTACTTCATTCATTCCCAAATTCACTCCCTCATACATTCATTCATTCATGATACATTCACTCATTCATTCCTCATTCTTTGCCTCATTCATTCCCTCACTCACTTTTTTATTCCTCGTTCATTCATGTCATTCATTTGCCCATCATTCACTTTTTCTGCACTCATTCTCTCACTCACTTATTCTCACTCATTCATTCCATTCACTGCCATTCATTGATTCCTCATCCATTCCTCATTTACTCAATCATTCCATTATTCATCCCCTCATTCATCCCCTCATTTGTTCATTCATTCCCTCACACATTCATTTGTCATTCATCATTCATCTCATTCTTCCATATCCACTCTCATTCATTCATTCCTTCACTCACATTTTATTCTTCATTCATTCCTCCTATTCACTCATCCATCATTCACTTGTTCCTCAGATTCCCTCACTTCTTCATTCCCTCATTCCCTCACATATTCATTCCTCATTCATTCTTCAATCATTCTGTCCATTCTCATTCATTCAATCATTTACTCATTCCTTCATTTCCTCATTCATTTGCTCATTTATTCCCTCATTCCCCACTCATTTCCTCATTCTTCATTCTCTAATTCCTTGTTCCCTCATTCCCTCGTTCCTCATTCACTCATTCGTGATTCATCCCCTCATTCATTCATTCCTTCATTCTTTTATTCATTTGTTCCTCATTCATTCCCTCATGGATTCCTTCTACATTTACTCATCCATTCATTCATTCATTCCTCATTTGCTCATTTGCCCATTCATTCTCCTCTTCACTCATTGCCCCATTCACTTATTCCCCCATTCACACATTCCTCCACTCACTCGTCATTTACTCATTCATTCACTCATTCAGCATTTATTCCCTCACTCTCATTGCTCATTCATTCATGTGATTCATTTCTCCATTCGTTCATTTCTGTCATTCATTTGCCCATCCCTCACTTGTTCCTCACTCACTTGTTCTCTCATTCACTCATTCCTCATCCATTCATTTCCCCATTAGTTCATTCCTCATTCATTCATTACTTCATTCATTTCCTTATCCATTCATTCCTCATTCACTCATCCCCTCATTCACTCATCCATTCACCCATTCCTCATTTGTTCACCCATTCCCTCTGTTCACTCATTCATTCCTCATTCATTCCTTCATTCCTCAGTCATTCCTCATTCATCCCTCATTCACTGATTTTCCCTTCACTCATTGCCCCATTCATTCATTCCCACAGTCACTCATTCCCCATTCACTCATTTCCCCATTCACTCATTCCTCTATTCATTCATTCTGTCACTTGTTCCCGTGGTAACTGGTTCCCACATTCACTCTTCCCCACATTCACTCTTTTTCAGTCACTGATTCCTGCGGTCACTGGTTCCCACATTCACTCTCCCATGATCACTTTCCCATTGTCACTGGTACCTGTGGTCACTCTTTCCCATGTACACTAGTTCCCACAGTCACTCTTTCCTGGTCATAGTCACTCGTTCACGCAGTCACTGTTTCCCATGGTCAGTGGTTCCCACAGTCACTTTCCTGCAATCACTCATTCCCTGATTTAGTGATTCCCCCATTCACTCATTTCCCCGTTCACTCATTCCTCCATTCATTCACTGTCATACATTCCCTCATTCACTCATTCCCACACTCATTCCCTGTGGGAGACCGCTGAGAGACCTGTGGTCTGCATCCATCTTATACTGCTGAGAGACTTGCAGTCTGCATCCATTTTGTAAGCTACCAGCCATCTTGAGATTTTAGTTTCAGTTTCCATATATGGTCAATTTCCTGTAGTTATGTAACATCGTCCATATATGGTCAGCTTCCTATAATGATGTAATATCGCGTGATGTCTGGACCTCCCTTCGTTGCCTAGTTACCCACTGACGTCAATCCCCACTCCTGCACTGTATATAAACCCGAGACTTCTGCTCAATAAACGAGGCTTGATCAGAATTTTGTCTTGCCTCCATTTCTCGTGTCGCTTGTCTCAGATTATCCCACTCCCCCTCTCTTTAGGAGCCTTCGTTGACTACCCGCGGGCCGGGACAAGTGGCGCCCAACGTGGGGCTCGAGCACGGGGGATCAAGTGAAAGGGCCGCTGTTCTTGAAAAACGTGTACACGTCTCCAACGGGACTGGAGCAGAGAATAAGTTCGGCGCAGGAACCTGCTGCGGTCGGACAATAATCAGGTAAGAACAGTGACGATGGGACAAGCCATTAGCAAACATGAAATGTTTATCAAAGAGCTAGAGAAAGCTCTCAAAGCGCGAGGAGTAAAGGTTAAATATAAACAGTTATTTGAATTTTTTGATTATATTAATGAAGTTTGTCCTTGGTTTCCTATTGAGGGAACAATCAGTTCAAAGAGATGAAAAATAGTTGGCGATGCACTTAAGGTTTATTATACAACTTTTGGGCCGGAAAAGGTTCTGATAACTGCTTTTTCATATTGGAATTTAATTGATGAAATTTTATATCATAGGAATTTTGATGTTATAATTGCTAATGTAGTTGAAAAAGGTAAAATTATTTTACAAGAAAATATTCAAAATGAGGCTTTAGAACAACCAGCAATTCAGAATACGCCTTTGTTCTGACATTGGAACTGTTTATCTCCAAGGTCTTGCTGTGGCTGCTGCTCTACAAGGGTATACAGTCCGGCAGTTTTTATCTCAACAAAATAGAAGCAAATGTTTTACTTGTGGAGAAATTGGTCATTTTGCCAAAAAACTATAACAAAGGTTCTATTGACAACTTTAAAACAAAGACACCAGGAATCTCTCCTAGATACAAGAAAGGAACACACTGGTCTAAA
>PVLD010030208.1:0-17131 GCA_004027595.1 Dinomys branickii
GGTCTGTGATCTATTTTGACATGAATTTGGTGCATGGTGATACACTTGGGTCTATTTTCAGCTTTCGGCAAGAGGCAAGCCAGGTTTCCAGCACCATTTATTAAACAGGCCTTCTTTTTTCCAGTGAGTTTGGTTGACCCCTTTGTCAAATATTAGGTAGCTGAGTGCGTTTTTCATTATGGTTGCATCTTCCAGTCTGCTCCACTGATCCTCAGGTCTGTTTTTTAGCCAGTACCAGGTTGATTTTATTACAGTAGCTTTATAGTATAATTTCAGGTCAGGGATTGTGATTCCACCTGACTTGTCCTTACTGCTCAGGATTGCTTTTGCTATTCGGGGTCTCTTCTGGTTCCAGATGAATTTGAGGCATATTTTCTCTAGATGTGTGAGGTATGCTAACAGTAGTTTAATGGGAATTGCATTGAATCTGTACAATAGTTTTGGTAGTATGGCCATTTTTACAATGTTAGTTCTTCATAACAATGAACAGGGTATGTTTTTCCATTTATTGAAATCCTATTCGATCTCCTTTTTCAGAGTACTGTAGTTTTCACTGAATAAATCTTTCACATTGTTTGTTAGATTGATTCCTAAGTATTTCAATTTCTTGGTGGCTATTGTAAAAGGTATGGTTTCCTCAATTTATCTTTCAGTCTGTTTGTTGTTCGTGTATAGGAATGCTATTGATTTTTGGGTGTTGACTTTGTATCCAGCTACGCTTTTGAATTTGTCAATTAATTTCAGGAATTTTCTTGTGGAGTTTTTGGGGCCCTCCATGTATAGTATCATGTCATCTGCAAATAGTGATAGTTTGACTTCTTCCTTTCCTATCCTTATTCCTTTAATTTCTCTCTGTTGTCTGATTGCACTGGCTAGTGTTTCGAGAACTATGTTGAATAGGAGTGGTGACAGTGGACATCCTTGTCTTGTTCCTGACTTTAAAGTGAAAGTTTTCAGTTTATGTCCATTTAGTAAGATGTTGGCTGTTGGTTTGTCATAGATGGCTTTGATCAGATTGAGGTAGAGGCCATGTATTCCTATTTTTTCTAAGGTTTTTAACATGAATGCATGTTGGACATTATGAAAAGCCTTTTATGCATCTATTAAGATGATCATGTGGTTTTTGTCTTTGACTGTATTAATATAATGTATTACATTTATTGCTTTGCAAATATTGAACCATCCCTGCATTCCCGGAATGAATCCTGCCTGGTCGTGGTGTATAATTTTCCGTATGATTCGCTGTAATCTATTTCCCAGTATTTTGTTGAGTATCTTTGCATCTATTGTCATTAGCGAGATTGGCCTGTAGCTCTCTTTCTTGGTCGGCTCCCTCTCTGGTTTTGGTATCAGTATAACACTTGCCTCAAGAAATGTGTTAGGGAGAGTTGCTTCCGTTTCGATTTCATTGAAGAGTTTGAATGAGTGTTGGCATTAGATCTTCTCTGAATGTTTTATAGAATTCTGCTGTGAATCCATCAGGGCCTGGGCTTTTCTTTGTTGGTAAGTTTTTAATAACATTTTCAATCTCATTAATTGATATTGGCTTGTTCAGGATTTTTACGTCTTCCTGATTCAATTTTGGTAATTTGTACCTTTCTAGGAATCTGTCCATTTCTTCTGTATTTTCTATCCTATGGGAGTAAAGATTTTCAAAGTAGGTGTCAATGATCTTTTGGATTTCTCTGGGATCTGTAGTAACTTCATCCTTTTCATTCCTTATTGCATGAATTTGAGTTTTTTCCCTTCTTTTTTTGATAAGGTTGGCTAGGGGTTTATCAATTTTGTTTATTCTTTCGAAGAACCAACTCTTTGATTCACTAATTTTTTGTAGAGTTTTCTTCATCTCGATTGCATTAATTTCTTCCCTGAGTTTTATAATCTCCTGCCTTCTTTGGGCTCTTGGTTTGGCTTGTTGCTCTTTTTCTAGGAGTTTGAGGTGTAGCCTTAGGCTATTTATTTGCTCTCTTTCTGTTTCCTTTGTATATGAGTTCATCGCTATAAATTTCCCTCTGAGGACTGCTTTCATTGCATCCCACAGATTCCCGTAGGTTGTACTTGCATTTTTATTTATTTGTAGATATTTTTAAATTTCTTCTTTAACTTCTTTTGTGACCCCTTGGTTATTCAGGAGGTTGTTGTCTAATTTCCAAGTGTTTTTGCAGTTTTTGGAGTTCTCTTTGTCATTAATTTCCAATTTCATTGCACTGTGGTCCGATAATATACATGGGATAATTTCAACTCTTTTGCATTTAGGTAGATATGCTCTATGGGCTAGAATGTGGTCAGTTTTAGAGAAAGACCCATGTGCAACTGAGAAAAATGTGAATTCTGATGTTCTGGGGTGGAACACTCTGTATACATCTAGTAAGTCCATTTGTTCACACTTTTGGTTCAGGTCTGTTATTTTTTTAGTGAGTTTCTGTCCGGTTGACCTGTCTCTTTGCGTCAGAGGGGTGTTTAGGTCCCCTATTACAATAGTGTTATTAGTTATTTCATTTTTCACGTCTGTCAAGATTTGACTTGTAAAGTTAGTTGCTCCATTGTTTGGTGCATAAATGTTTAGGATTGTTACCTCTTCCTCTTGCAGCTTTCCCCTAACTAGTATGTAATGGCCTTCTTTATCTCTTTTGATTGTTTTTGGTTTGAAGTTTACATTGTTTGCAAACATAATAGCTACCCCTGCTTTTTTCTGAGGGCCTGTTGCATGGAGAATTGTATTCCAACCTTTAACTTTCAACCTGTGGATTTCCTTTTGAGTAAAATGTGTTTCCTGTATGCAGCATATCATTGGATTGTGTTCCTTAATCCACTCTTCCAATCTTTTCCTTTTGACTTGTGAATTGAGGCCATTTACATTAATGGTTATAATGGTTATATGTTGGCTTATTCAAGTCATGTTATTTACTTGTTGTTTTCCTTCTTTTGCTGTCTGTTTACTTACTTGTTCTGTTTAGGGGGTTATTTCTATTGTTGTTCTTGGGATTGTGGTCTCTTTTTTCTCTGTCTAGAATATCTTTTAGTGCTTTTTGCAATGGTGGTTTGGCAGACAGGAAGTTCTTCAGTTTTTCTTTGTCGTGGAAATATTTTATTTCTCCATTGAATTTGAAGGATAGTTTTGCAGGATATATCAGTCTGGTTTCGAAGTTGTTTTGTCTCAGAATCTGTAATATCTCGCTCCAAGCTCTTCTTGATTTCATGGTTTCCATTGAAAAGTCTGCTGTGATTCTGATGGGCTTTCCTTTATAGGTGATCTGTTTCTTTTCTCTAGCAGCTTTTAATATTGTGTTCTTTTGCTGGATATCTGGGATCTTGACTATTATATGTCTTTGTGTAGTTTTCTTTGGATTATGGCTCATTGGGGTTCTATATGCCTTGATTAACTGAACTTCAGTATCTAGCTTGTTTGGGAAATTTTGTATTATTTCAGCAAATATTTTTGTTGTCTCATGCTGTTTCATTGACTCCTATTACTGAAATATTATTTCGTTTTGCCTCATCTTGCAGCTGTTGGATTGATTTTTCTTGGGTCTTTGATGATTTTATGAGATCATTCCTTTCATGCTCATAAGCTGCCATGCTGTCTTCAAGGTCTGAAATTCTATCTTTGGTTTCATTTAAGCGGTTTTGCAAGCTTTCAATGGAAGTTTTCAATTCCTGGCTATCTCTTTGGACCTGTTTCATTCTTCGTAATTCATTCCTAAATTGCTCTTCTAACATTTCCATTTGTGTCCTATTTTCTTCTAATCTTTTATCTATATCTTCTCTATGTGTACAGAACATTTCTTCCATTATAGTTTTCAGTTCATTTTTTGTCTGAGAGATCATTTCAGGTATGTGGCTTATTTCTGCTTTATGCTCTTCTATGGCCTGATGGAGTTGTTTCTTTATTTCGGATGCAATCGTTTCAGAACTTGCAGGTATGTGGCTTCAGAGTTCCCCTGTATCCTCACATCCAGGACTTGTTCTGGGTGGGATTGAGTTCTGAGACTGCATTTTGTTCTTCTGTCTTCCCATTTTTGAGTATCAGATTCAAAATATTGAGCAATAAATTACCCAAGTAGTTCACCAGGAAAAGGTCTGTTGCAAAGGCTGCTCCAATGTCTCCTTCTCTTCGGGAGAATGTCCCTTAAAGCTTAAAACTGAGAATTCTGCTCAATATGCTGCTCATATGCTGTTTTGTGGACCGAGCTACTCCCTACCCAGAGACCTGGCTGGGGCGCATAAACAGCTCGACGCCCTGGCGATCATGCGGGCAGGGGGTCGCTCAGGTTTTCCTCCCTTGGGTGGAGCTCCTCCCCCACTCAAAAATCCGGTCGGGGCACCTAGCCAGCTCTCCTGTCCCAGGGTCCATGCAGTCAGTAGTGCTGCTCGGATGTCCCTCGCTGGGCGGAGTTTCTCCCTGACTCAAAAATCTGGTCAGGGCACCCAATCAACTCACCCGTCCCTGGAATCCTGCAGGCACGAATGCTGCTCAGATGTATCTCCCTGGGTCGAGCTTCTTCCCGACTCAGAAATCCGGCTGCGGTGCGCACTCAGCTCACCCGTTCTGGAATCTGTGCCGGCAGGAGATCCCCAAAGTGCTAATATTTCATGCCTCACCCGCGATGCGCCACTCCCCGGTGCTTCTCCGCCTCCTTGGCATTCTCGCAGGAACCGCTGACCGCAGCTGCCGCAGTGCCCGCTCTCCAGCCAAGGATGGCCCTGGCTGTGGGGGCGGGGATCTGAGCGGGACCCCAGTCCATAGCCCGGATTAGGCAGTCTGCCCGAGGAGTGCGGTCTCTGAGTCTGCCCCGCTCCGCCGCCGCCAAAAATTTCTAGCCACAGCTGCCTGCGAGCCGCTTGGGGTTGGGAAATGGGAGGGTCTGTCCCACTGTGAGCACCCTCAGGGGTACAGCGCCCAGCTCTCAGGGCCCGCCCACTCCTCACCGCGGCAAATCCAGCCGACCTGTTAACACTCAGGCAGCACAGAGCATCATGCTCAGGTGGAATTTTGCAACCGTGGACCCGGCACCCACGCGCAAGAGATCTGTCTCTGGGAGGATTTCCCTCTGCCACTCAACTGGTCGCCATCTTCCCGGAAGTCTCCGTTTTTTCTACTTTCTTCAAAGCACTTTCTTCTGTTTGAGCACTTCCTGTTCCTCTTCTTTTAGCTTTAATAAATGTTAAACTTTTGTTTTCATCTGCTGGGCACAACAATATCTAGTAATACGATTATATCCCAGGTTATCTCTTAAAAAATATTTTTAGAGTTACAATAAATCTAAGCAATAACTTTAACTTTCTAGATTTTAAGGGTCCAAAATAGACTTGTTTCTTTCAGTTTAAACTTTTCTTAAAAATGAACAACAAAGGAAATAAAGCCAAACACAATAACAAAAATAGAAAGTATTCTTCTAAGTATTGAATCTCAGAAACAAAAACAGACACAAATGTAGCACCACTGTGGATGGAAATATTTTAAAAGTCTTCATTTGCAACTATAAAATAATATTATTTAGTTAGTGATTGACTTATTCATGACTATATCATCAGGTCAATGAATAGAGAGCTAAACACTACTATAAGAAAAAATAATATCATATCTTGTATCACAAAACAAATCCAATTTTTAGTATATTAGATAAATAAAAAGATGAAACATAATGATAAAATGAAACATTTTTATGGTATACTAAAGAAAATCACATTATGGGGCTATTACTTATCAGGAAATAAAGCCATAGGTTTTAATTAATATATTATAAAAAAGAATAAAATTAGATCAGTCAACAAATACAATGCATTTGAAAGCTAGCGATAATATTTGTACTTGCCAACAACTGAAAGCAAAAAAATGAGACAAGTAAATAAGTCAAGCTGTTGGTTCTTCAAAAAATACAAAATTGGAAGATGGAGAAAAATAAATATTTAGAATTTTTAAAAACAACAAAATATAAAAGTACACAATATGCAAGAACTGCAAACAGAAACACTAACTAGAATAACACTTTGCTTCTCAGAGCTCTTAAAAAGCCTGAAACGTTGAAGTTGTACAACTCAACTAATAAGTAGAAATGGTAACTGGTACTATTATTCGCCTCTCCACCTACTAACCTTCCCTTCTTACAGGGTGATTATAATGCTTCCTTTGGCACTTTTAATCTTTGGAGTCAGATATGGCTGTGACTTGTAGACAGTGAGACGTAACAGGAGGTCTGATCAAACTACGCTGAATATTCACACTAAAAGAATTATTACAGTAAAAAATATTGCTATTAATTACCCTCAGACTACTTCTCATCATTTTGAACACACGTATCCCACTGCTCTATTTTCAGAAGCAGTTCTGGAAGTCCTCTCATAAGTACCTTTATAAAGCGTGACTTAAAAAAATACAGTAATGAGGCTGATAAATGGCAGGCTTTTAAAAATATTATGGTACATCCACAACAATCCTAACCTGTGCATATGATGTCCTGAAACTTGTGTTTGTTTACCCCAAGTTAAAGTGACTGTGAAAAGTAAATGTCTTGAATTGATAGAGTGCAACATATCCAGACAGCTGTAATAGCGCAACTAAAGACACGAAAGAGAACTTTCAGAACTGCTCCAGAAATTGGCTAGAACAATGGGATAAGTGTGCTTAAGGGAGGAAGAGTATTTTGAGTGAGATTGGTGGCAGTATGTCTTTTATCATAAATTTTTTAAAAACACCGTATTTTTGGATCACACCTCAAAAATTTAGAAGCCATTGCTAATTTCCACCAACTATTTTCTGGACTTTCAGATGAGGGAAGATTCACAATGAAGACTTGTCATGAAATGATACTCTCTAAGAGGAGAGTTGGAAGTAGTCTAAGCAATGAGTGTAATATGAAACAGAGATACTCATTATAAAAGTGGAAAGGTTAAAGTTTAAAATACACTGAATTTAAAAGGCTAAAATAGAAAATGTGACTTTCATTGAACTGAGTGTAAAACACTGCAAAAATACCTGAAATTTATCCAGAAAGATCAAAAGATACTGCCAGTATTATCTGATTATATTATCAGAAAGTAAATATGTAAACCAGGGCCAAAATGAAAATCACAAAAAATTGCAGCATACCTAAAAATAATGATAAAACACTAATATAATTCAAAAAATCCAATTTTAATTTTTCACAGAGGAAATGTGAGATCTGTATATTGCTCCCAAAAGAATAAAAACCAATCAATTAAACATCAAATATAACATTAGAAAACATTAAAATAAAAGCTAAACAAAACTGCTGATACTATCTAACATCATTATAATAAAGATAGTATTAGGGATTATCAGAAAGTAAAAAAAAAAAAAATTAACGACTGAGAAAGGTAAGCTCACAGAAGAATAAGTGACGTAAGTGCTCACCGTACTGCTCAACCGCATTGAAGGGAGAGGTGATAGATAAATGGAGCGAGAAGTGGCAGAAAGTAAGATGTCAATTTCGATTTTAGACTTTCTCCTTCTTTGTCAGGTTTCTGTTACTCTTCTTGATGGTGCTGTTCGTATTTTTCCACGTGGCCAAGCTCTTTAATTTTTGTTGTTTTACATTTTTCTATTAAAGTTTTTATTAATATTTTCATATACTTTTCTCTTTACACGCTTATTTAAATATCTTTCCAACTGTAACCTTCTTTCAGTTTTTCTTGTAGTCCTGGGAAGTGAACCCAGGGCCGTGTGCGTGCTAAGCAAGTGCTTCACCTCCGAGCCACACCCCCAGCCTTCAATGCAACTTTAATGACTCAGTATACTTTACAAATTTGCCCAAAGCTGACTTCTTGGGTGTTTCTCTCTGTTGAATGTTTTCTCTTGTCTGGATATTTCCTTGATATTTAGTTTATCACATAGCAGGTGTAAAGAATTTAGTTTGCAGTAAGCCGGTGCGAAGGAAGGGAACTTCAAAAACATGTTTCACTGAAAGGAGTAACCTCCTGAATGTGCCAAAGATGACACTGTCTCCCAGTATGTGATAGCACAGATAAAATACCTTCACATTCGTAACTTTGAGCATCAAGTTTGCATATTGCAGCATAGAATCAGGAATTTTGTGTCATTATTAACTTATTTTTAGGTTACTTGTAGATTCAAATATACAAATGAAAAGTCATGAGAGGTGTGGGGTTTTGTGTGTGTTTGTTGACATACTTTAGGCTTTATGATTCAAAAGTATGATAAGTAAAATTTTAAAAATTCATGCTGAGATTTAAAATTGTAAACTGAATCAAATATTTAAATAGAGGGTCAGTTTCTTTTTTAAAAATGGACCTTTTAAACAAGTTTTTGCTAAAGATGAAGTAATCAGTAGACATTTTTTTAATCAGTAGACTTTTATTTCATTTTCATATCAGTGTTCAAACACAGCTACCGGTCTGTGAATATCCATGGGGAAGTGAGGCAGAATAAATAAAATACGATGGATTTGATATTATATTTTCTTCCTGTTTATATTTTGTTAGTATCCATTGTATGCTTCTTTTGAAATGAAATTCTAGCCTTGTGCTCAAAAGTACTTTTTAAAAATTTCCTTCCATCAAGTACAACCAACTATAGATAAAGAATAAGCCAGGTTTTATGACTAACATTCTCACCACATGCCTAACAGGTACTTAGCTGACAATGAAGCTTCTTGTTCAATATATTTAATGTATTATAAAAAATCCTACAATGAAGTATCTAAAAATACAATTATGGTAAGCAGAGGCTAAATTAATGTTTTCTTTCTTATAATTAGCCTAATTTTGTTTCATCATTACTAATGATTTCATAAGCTCCAAATTTTTTCTTACATGTGAACAAAGAAATAGGCAATTTTTCAAGATCATAAAAAGCTTCCATTGAATTATAACTACACCCATTATCTTAAAAGGGAACTTATCCTTAGGGTACAATCATTTTACTTGTAATGAATATTTTTAGCCTGTGTTATTATAAATAATAGTCATTTTTACCTTTACTATTATAAACTGCATGAAGTCCTAAACAATAATTGAGAAACTCAATTTACATTACTCAAATTAAGCATTTTTTCTTCCTTAATATTTATTAGTTATGTCTTCTGTTTATTATTCTGTACTTAACTGTAAAAGAAAAAATAATTTTACTCAGGCTATTCTTTTTTAAAAAAAATCTCACCCCTTGGGAATATTATTTAATTGAAGCTATTATCATTAGGGAAAATGCAATCTTCAATATTGTGGACGATGCTGTAGATGACATATTATGAGAAAATAGATTTAGCAACACGCATTTGATATTTTGCATTTGCATCATACAACTTAAGAGTAAAGAACACTGAAAACTAAAAAAAAGATTGTCTTTTTATTAGTCAAAGGTGTCTTGGAAAGATTTTGAGTTTTAATAATAGCAGTGTTTCCCCAAATATTGGCATTCATAAAGGAAAATATTAATTCAGAGTTTAGTGATAAGATATGAAAATAGGAATAAGAAAATTATTTCTCAAAAATCAAATATTTTCCTTTGAAATGAAATGGTTATTACTGCTGGCAGTGATAGGTTCACTTACTTTAGACCAAATGTCCAGTGGTGAATCAAAAATGTTAAACAGAATGCTTATCATTTCTGTTTGAAATAATCAGAGAGTTACCAAATAGTTGAGGATTCTGAGACAAGTATTATGAATAAAATAAATAAACATCTAGGAATTGCATTCTGAATTTTTCCCCTTAGGCATTTGCCCATTCAAAGGCAAAGTTATAAAGAAGCTTAGGATTTTGAGAAGAAAACAGCAAATGCAGAGAGGCTGGGCAAAATCTTAGAAGTCTCTCCAGGCTGAGGGGACAGGAAGCTTCAGGACCTACAAAGGGGGAAAGTTTCTAAAGAGCCCAAGCTTTCTTATAGAACCCTGAGGACTACATTCTGAGAATTAGGGAAAATTACAAATAGATTATTGTTACACAAGATTGAAGTCCATTTTAGTATTAACTCAATACTTATTACAGTCTGTTAGTTGATGATCCTATGGGAACCAAAAGTGAATCCTCTTCAAGAAAGAGTAGCGTCTATCACATCGTGTATTTCTTGAATTTTATACAAAATATACGAAGAAATGAAAGGTATTAGAAACAGAAAGTATTGATGGAAAATTTAAAATAAAACATATTAGAAAATTAATGATTACATATATGTTGGTATTATATATACGGAGATGTGAATATAGTGTTAGTTCAAGATGAGTGGGGAAAAGTAAAATCTAAAACAACAAGATAGATTTTATTAACGTACATTATATTTTACACTCAATCTTACAGAATACATACTTTTCACATGTATATTTCAAAATTGTTTCCATATGTTATATCCCGAAGGATCAAACTCAAACTGAAAATTAAAACAAAATTATCTGATTCTAGTACAATAAAAATAAAATTTAATTACAAATCTAGGAATGGAAAAGTTCATTTTATATGAAGCATTCTATTTTTATAGAATTTCTATGCAGTAATTTCTCAGTGAAAAGAATAAGATAAATCAAAATTTAAAAATCTCAAAATACAATAATGATTTCTAAATGTAATAATAAAAGCAATCCAGGCAAAACCATAAGCAGGCGAAAGGCAGTCTCAAATGTTCATGCTCACAAAAATAAGAAATAAAATATGTTCTAAAAATATTAGGAAATATTATTTATTCCTTTAATTAATTCATCAATGGCTTTCTGTTCAGAAATTACTAACACACAACTCATCTTTAGATATGAAGATGAAATCACACTTTCAAGTTCTACATTTGCATCTGTAGATATTCAAATGGCATTGAGAATATTTAACACCTACTTCTGATTTTAAATATGTTTCAGTAAGACAGGAATTAAAAAATAACTTTTAATTAGAATGTACATATTTGTGTTTATACATGAATATGTACACATATAAGCCATATGTTATTAGTATATGTGGGTGACCTATTCAACAACTTTTGCTTCTACTGAGGTGACTGTATATTCTTTGTCTTTTACGTGGATATACACACACACACACACACACACACACAAATATATATATATATATACACACACATACATATGTATGAAAAATATAAATAATATGTGATATACTAAAATGTATAAATATAATATATATGGAAAAGATGACTGGTCAGCTCAATGAAATAAAAACACTCAAAGTATACAATTAGAAAGAAAGGTGCAGATTTCATTGTTTATACATAATATTATGCAAATCATACGTACAAAAAGTTCAAATTTTCCACATATGAATACTAGAATTAATAAGCAGCTTCAGCAAGGTGGCTAAACAATCAATATAGAAAAATCAGAAATATTAGTGTATATTTGCAAAAAGCAAAATGCTATTTAAAATAGCATCAAAAATACAAGCTACTCAAAAATAAAATTAATAAAATATATCCAAGGTATCGATAGGAAATACATATAGAACTTCATGCTCCAACACTAGAGAAAGTTTAAGCCAACTATGAGATTATACTATGTTCATAGATCTATTGGTTATTTGAAGTCCAAATTTTAATATATTTAGATGAAACTATTTGTGATGTCATTTGGCAAGGACATTATAAAGTTCAAACAGAAAGGCAAAATATCAAGAATAGTTCGGAAACTCATCGTATAGAAAATTAAAGTCGTGTTTTCTTTGGTTATAATAATGAAAAGAATACTGCAGGAGAACAGAATTATTGATATATACAATATATGTCAATATTATACCATATAAGGTCCTAAAACAAATGCATACACATATAAAAACTCAGTGTATGACAAAGTGCATTCTTGATTAGAAGTAAAATAATTTTTATAATTAGTACTAAAAAAACTGGCTAGCCCATAAAAATGAAGGAAATTAATGAAATTAATCTTCAACATTGCCTATGAAATAAAAATCCATTTAATGTGGGTTAAACACTTCTGTAGAAAACACAAAGCAAATCTTAAATGTTACATAGGAAACAATTTCTTAAATATGAAAAGAAAGCATTAATGACTACAAGAAGTACTACAACTTTCATTAATAGTTTAAATTACAAAGAAAAACTCAAAACAGAAATGCTTTGGAACTACTATGTAGAGTATAAAAGAAATTCCTTTAAAAAAAAGACAATGCAGTGTGTCAGTGGAGGAAAATCCAGAAGTCCAATAAATAAAGTCAAAGATCCTCCATCTTATCATTAAATAGGGGAATACAAACTTAAACCACAGTGTTATAAAGCATGTGGTACCATTCCTGGTTAGGAGAGTAAAATTTATATATTTCCTGAAAAAAACAATTTAGTCTTTCATGGACAAGTTAAAGGTAAGCTTCTCTAAAGACAGAAATCTCTAGTCTGAGATTAACCCTGGTGCACAAACATTCACCATCTGCATATAAGATGATATACCTGTGATTTGGGTCAGAGTCCGCCTCGGAGATGCTGGTGAAATTTGTGCTTCTTATTAGAATTACACAATGGAGTATTCCACTTCAGTGAACATGCGCTCCATATAATGTGATAGGTATATCTCACAAACATGATTTTATTTCAGTGTCTAGATCATATCACATATAAAATTCCACTGGTTTTTAAACATTTTATCTTATAGGACAGAAAAATATATAGTATTCTCAGGTGATTTTTCAAATTCAAAAAGAGTCATTCTGAAATCTAAAAGCTTGCTCCATTATCAAGTAGTATGATGATGAAACATTATAAAATTACCCTCACTAGGAATTTTATTCTGTAATATAATTAGTTGATAGTTATATATTAAAAGGAAAAGAGACCAAATTGTATTTCTATTTTTATTTTTTCTATTAGATTTTTATAACTTTAAATTACCCATTTTGAAATTCATTTCCTTTGAAAAAAAGCCTAATCCAAACTTTCAGCAATATTTGATCTAAAAAACCGCAGTGGAAATTTCTACTTCATGTAAGTATACAAGGGAGAATCACACTGTAGTAAACATAAATACCACAAAATATCAAGGTATACCTACTCTCTTTAACTTTAAAATTGTTTTGGTTTCTCTAAATAATTTTATCTTCCCTTCTCAAATTTTGCAAAAATCTAAAATGAAGTCACATAAAATGTTCTTGACATGTAAAAATTATTTGATGCACATACTAACATATTCAGTTAAATATCTGAGAAAAGTTAGCCTGGCATTTTCGTGATTCAAAACTCTGACCTCTACTTGAGACTTACTATTTCCTCACGTTTATATTGATGTCTGAGTATGTCCCAGTCAACTGTCTATTGACTGAAGATTTCATGTTTATTCGAAGTTAACATTTAAAAATTATAAATATATAACTAACAATTTAATCTAATATTTTGAAATATTATATATTTGATTTGGGCTACTTGTGTTTTGTAAGAGCTAGTATAACTGTATTCATTTTAAAAATTTCATTACTATGGATCTGTGCAAAATACATTTTATCACTAAAAGTGCAAATAAATTATACTTACCATGATTAACCCAATATAAGAATAATATTTCTATCCTTTTTGTCTCTTTTTATTTGGAATACCATGCAGTTTTTTGACTAACAACCTCAAACAGTAACAATTATACTTCAATTATAAATATTGAAAATATTTTAAAATAATTGGATATTATATTTTTATAAATGACACACATCCTTACATACATTCATCATAAATTAATTGCGTGTGTAAGAGATTCCTCAAAATGACTTTTAATATTGTTTTTGTTGATAATGGTGATTTTTGAAAGTCCAGCTTGCTGTGTTACTGAAACAAATATTCTTTTAAGACAAGCCACCCTCTTTTATCAGCTAATATAATAAAATTCCTAAACGGATAAAAAAAACCTGTACTACACAATATAAACAATTTTAATTCTTTAAAAAGTAGGAAAATATTGATGTAAAATGACCATAGTACATATTCTGTAACTGACACAGACATAATATTTGTAATTTCATCAAAACTCAGGCTTAGAAAATTCCATAAAATGTTTCATCAAATTCTCAAATCTTTTACAATCCTCTATTTCAAATTTATTTCTTATAAGTATATCTACCTCAAAGACCATTACAAAATCTTTTTTATATCTCATTGATGTACCAGACACATATAAGAAATATCTCCTAAACTTATTCATTGTAGCCAAGTACATTATCTCAGGGAAAATATCTATTTCTCCACAGAGAAGAATTTTAAGTAGACTCAAAAGACTAGTTGAAAATATTTTCCACATTATAAACAGCTGATTGCACTTCTGAATATCTTACCTACAGGTAATTATTTTATTTTTCAAGTACATAAAAATCATATAATTATATGCTTATTAAGTATGGATTTTAGTTTACAAAATCTACCAGTAGAATGATAACTTTTATCCTAGCACCTTATACACTTCAACATTCAATCCAGATTCTCCAAAATTATCTGCCTGAGATATCTTGTTAGTCAGTACTTTGGGAATCTTTACAAGACATAACATCCAAGAAGGAATATAAAACACCACTGTCAGACTTAGTTAAGAATCACACAAAATTCTAATAGTGACTGACATAATTTTCACCTCATGTCCATATTAAACACTTGGAGTTTAATTTGCTATAAAATATTGAAATGTTTTTATGCCTGTGCTTATCACATTTATAAAAAAATCACTTATCATTTCATGATATAAAATTACCACTTAGCCCTATTATTTGTTGGGGTTTTAACTTACTCAATGATAATTCAAATTTCTTTTGTCTTTTTAAAATACAGCCAAATGAGATTTATAATTTTGTACAAGTATTTTAAGAAGAATATTACAATATTTTGAAGGCATTCTTTTCAAATTTAAGGTTGAGCCTACAAACACATGACCATAAGTGAAATGATAATCCATTAACTTAATCAGTTTCTACATCTGATCACATGTGTTCAAAAACAAGTCATTTATTATGGTATCCAGGAGCAGGCACACATGTTGTATTCTTTTGAGCACTCTACGAAGACCTAAATTAAGCCATCTCCAATCTGTTTTCTCACCCCCATTCCCATTTCCCCAGCTGCTGTAATCCTTTCCCACTTTCTGGACTGGTATAGTCAGACCTTGACCACGCACCAAAGGCCTACAAGTGGAAGCCTTGGTTCCTGACCTGTGGTGCTATTTGGAGATGACATTTTTCAGGAGATGAGCCTAATGGAAAGAAGTCGAGTCAGCATTACTGTGAAAGAAGTGAGTCATTGTCAGTGTTGCAGTGTTACTGTGAAGAAGTCGATATCAGGATTCTTTTGCATTTTCTGCTTCCTAGCTGCTATGAGGCAAGCAGACCTCCTCCTTCCACCACTCATTATGTGCAGTGATATGCTGCCTTGCCAGAGGCAAAAGGATCACATGTCCTTAGACTGAATCCTCTGAAAAGGGAGCCAAAGAGAATTTTTCCTCCTTATAAGCTGGTAATCTCACTTATTTTGTTCTAATGGTGGAAAACTAACATCTCTGCAAACTGGCCTGCCCTCCGAATTTCTCCTCTTCTGCTATGATCAATGAAGTTCAACTCCTACCCATCTGTTTAGAATAAAGTCGTATGTCATCTCCTTAGAGAGATTTTACTGACGCTTTTGTCTATGCCTGGTCTCCTATGCTCAGTGCATCACTCCTGCTTCTCCTTCCACAGAACTATGAACACAGCACTAACAACAGTCATTGCACAGCTCTGTAAGTACTGAATCATGTGTCTAAGTTTGCAGATTGTAATATAAGGATTCTATTCACCCTTCTGTCAAAACATAGCATTAAGGAGTACACATTGAGAACCCTTGTTTGAATATTTGCTTGAAATGTGAAAAGAGCAGATAACAGTAATGGAAAAGTATACGGGTTTTGCTTTTTGCTTATACTATTACATGACATCCCCATGAACTTTAGATGTGCTTCACAAGAGAGTCACTGAGGGCTTTAACCAGTGCTGTAAGACATCAGATTCATAAATTTGAAACATTACTCTAGCAATTAGACCTGGGAATAAGCTCAAAAGAACCACTGGCAACTATTGATTTGATAGAAGAGATTGCGCCAAGGCCCAAAAATCACTAAAACACCTCACCCCAGAAATTCACACAGACTTTTGAACAAAGTAATTTTGTAGCTAGTCACAAATGCAACTCATATGCAAATAAATGGCTGGGTCAGTTGTCAAGCAAAATGAAACACATAAATGATCTCCACTCTAAGCTTATTTAAAAAAAAAAAGTACAAAAACATATTAACAAACAGACACCAATTAGCATAAAAAATAGTACAATCACAACTAATCTATAGACAAGGTGACATGGTCTCAACAGTGGTTATTGCTTTATCCATTGATATCTTTGAAGTGTAAATATATGAACCCATATACAGACATGCAAAATTGGTCAGACCATTAATCCTCTCAACAACAGAAAAACACAAAAACCAAGCATCCAAAGACAGAAAACAAAACAGGCAAACAACAACAACAACAACAACAAAAACCACCAATAGTTGCTGCTTTGCATATTGATATCTTCGAAGTGTGTGTTCAGGATAATACATACAGATATACAATATTGATCAAATAACCCATCATCAATTATTCCTTAGCATTAAGTGATATAATACAATAGTAGAACCATGTTAGCCCTCCTGCATATATGTATATTCACATATACATACATACATTTCTGTCTCTTTCTTTTCTCCTTTCCCTCGTCCCATCTGTTCCTTGCTTTCGAACAGATTTCCTTCATGTCTCTTAGTTTATATTCCCACGCTCGGGTTCTTACACCAGTGATACAATGCGTTGCCTGCACATGTATCGCTGATTTATTTCACTTATGAGTATGGACTCCAGTTTTGAGCACTTGCCTACAAAGTTCTCAAAACTGTCTTTCTTTATAGCTGAATAATATTCCATTATATAAAAATGCCACAATTTTTAATCCAGTCTTCTGTGGATGGGCACTTGGGTTGCTTCCACATTTTAGCTATTACAAATTGCGCTGCTATAAACATGGGTGCACATATATCAGAGTGATATGATGTTTTCAGATCTTCTGGGAAAATACCCAGAAGAGGAATAGCTGGTTTGAATGGAACCTCTAGACCTAGTTTGCTGAGAAATCTCCAAACAGCTCTCCACAGTGGTTGCACCAGTCTGC
>PVLD010030209.1:0-17130 GCA_004027595.1 Dinomys branickii
AAACAAAGCTAAAAATCATTCCACATATTTAGCAGTTTCTTATTATATTTTAACAATATCTACTTTTACATGATAAAAAATTATTTCATCACCTGTTTGCAAATATTGGTGTAGAAAATTACAAAATTTACCTTTTGTACTTTGATAGTTTTTAGAACTGTAGTATTTGGTGTGAATCATCGCAAAATTCTTCAGAGTTATTTATATGAAATTTCCTATGAAAGAGAGCAGATGGCAGCAATGCTTGAGAGCTATGCGACTTGATAGATACATGACTCTGACATCCTCAGTTCCATCTAGGATTGAATAAGATAATATAATTTGTCATAAGAAATGCACATTCAGGCCATCAACAAATAGTGTCTCTTTCATAGTTTTTGCTCCTAAGCAACATTTGCAAATCTTCCTTTCCTTTTTTTTTTTTCTTTTTGTCTTCCTTTCTGTAACACAGGAAATTTTAAAACAACCACTTCATGGGCCCTCTCAACTTACATATCATCTTGACTTATAAAATATATCAGTTAGAGTAACTCCTAAGCTTTGGCAATACTTTACCTTTGCTTCAGGTTCAGAGAAAAAGAATGTCGACTTTCAAAATTTTAAAGATGATTGGTATGAGAAAGTTTACCAGGTGGAGAACATGGCATGAACAAAAATAAGATCAAAATTAACAATTATGTGTGGAAAAGTCGAAGGATAAAATGTTCAAGCTTATTCTCAAACACCGATCCTAGAAATAAAGTGAGTTTCAATGACATTGACACGTGAGACAGCTGAAACTATTCATTAAAGTCAACCCTCTAAAATGCTTGCTTGTCAAGGGGTAGAGCTCAGTGGTAAGAGCATTTGCTTACCATGTGCGAAGTCTTAGAATAGGAAAAAATACGGAAATGCCATTGACTTACAAAGCTTTTCTTGACTGAACATAAATTAATTCTCTGATCTGACAGAATTAGAAAAGAGAGAGAGAGAGAGAGAGAGAGTATGGTTCTGAGCATTTTGAAACCTCTTTTACAAAGGTTAGGAAGAAGCCTCTAGCGAGAAAACAGGAAGGAAATGACATTTCCAGCAACAATTACATAAAACAAAGAACCAGTCACTAACTTCTTGGATGGCTTTGGTCATCTGAATACCTTGAGGCTCATAGGAAGTTTTAAAGTTTGAAAAAATCCCTTGCCATTTTCACTTAGTGGAGTTTTGTTTACCTATGTAATAAAATTGCCAAGTTTATAATAACTAAAATTGAAGGTTCTTCTCCAGATGGTAAACCGTTACTATTCTCAAACTTTAGTTGTACAGTCAGACATTTGAGAGGGGCACCCAGATACGGTAAAAAAAATGCCAATCTTCTGCAAAAACTCCTGTTAAATTTTTGAGTAAAAGTTCCTGAGATGCACACATTAATCTAAGAAGAGAAGTGTGGACACAGAACAGAGTCTTAGGAAAATTATATTAAATGAGAGGATTAGAGTTGCTCTGTAAAGACCATTGTAGTTCTCCCACTATTTGACATATAACTACTTCAGTGAGATACAAAGTGTGAGAAGAAAGAAATGTCAAGAAAAATATAATGTCAAGAGTCTCACTAGCTCAGTTGACTAGAAACCAGTGATAACACTGGAGCATAGGGTTGCAGATGTCATTGTTTACTAGGCTAGTTGGCTCCCACATACCTTCCCTATAACTACACCGCACACTCTCACAAATCTTTCCTATTGCATACTGGGGGAAACAGAATGGACGAAACAATATAATAAATTTCTAGTGTGAGCAACAGGGAAGAAATCTGCCTTATTTAGCTCATTATGCAGTATTTTACAGAAGACCTACCTGTGCTGCGATAAAAAAATAGAATACAAAATATAATATTTGCCTAATTCATCTCCATGCTCATGACATGTTGAATGTGCATAACAAAAAGACTCCCATGGCCTTCGGTGCCTGGGCAATTCAGCTGATACAAACTGACTTGTATGTTTGCCAAGTTATTATTCACTTATGATTATTCATAAGCCTATTGATATTAATCAGACTTTGTACATTACATACAATGGAAAAGAAAAAAAATAGATTCATTTCACAAAAACTATAGTGCAATCAGGCATAGTAAGAGAAACTTGTAATCATAGCTAGTGAGATGGAAGGGCAGGAGGATCATGAATTAAGGTTAGCCTTGGCAACTTATTGAGGTCCTATATAAAAATTAAGAAAACAAAACAGTTCTGGTGCAACACAGCAGTGGCAGAGCACTTGCCTAGCAAATGCAAGGCCATAGGTTCAGTCCCTAATTACAAAAAACAAACCAAAAAACTACATCATAGCTCAGTAATGACAAGTTACAAGAAAGAACAAGTTCCCAAAGTAAAGACATGACTTTCCTTATTATATTATATGCTGTTACATGGATATATTATGATTTAATCATTTTCTACTAAACTGATTATAAAGTATTGGTTAGGGGTGGGAGTCATAAACATCCAGAAAGAGTCTACCCTCAGATTACATAATAATGTGTTATCATTTCAGTATGAAATGCCCCCAAAGAGTTGTTTGTTGAAGACTTGGTCCCCAGTACAGTAATGTTCAGAAGTGAGGCTTCGGCAAGATGACTGTATCATGAAAACCTTAACTCCATCAATGGATAAGCCCATTGATGGATTCATAATTTGGGGTTGTGGCTTAGTTGAAGGAAATGGGTCCTGAGAGTGTGACCTCGAAGATAATATCTTGCCCCTGCCCTCCTTCTCTGGCTGTTTTTCTTTTCGTTTTCTGGCTGTCACAGAGTGAGCTCCTTTTATTTGCCATGCCCTACTGCCATGACATTTCTGCCTTACTACAGACCTAAAAGTAATGGAGCCAGCTCACTGTAGACTGAATATTCTACCATCACGAGTGAAAAGAAAGCATTCCTCCTTTAAATTGTTATTCTTAGATATTTTGCCACAACAACAGAAAGCTCCCACACAAGTCCTACTAAATTGGTGCTTCACTTTATACTGTGGATTCTGAGAGAAAAACAAAACCATAGCTGTAGTGGTTCATAAGAGCCAGTTAGTCCATTCTCAAGAATTTTGTGAGCCTGCTACTAAACACTGCCATTATCAATCAGTGAGTGACACGAACTGAAATAAGCTGTATTAAACATGAAGATATTAAATGCTAGACTCATCGCTTCCCAAATATTTTACTGTTTTATAATTATGTACACTCTTGAAGTAACTTAAATACATTCCACATATGTAGTATAAATATTGTATAATAGGATGTTACTATGCATTTCTTTCCATCTCTGGATTCAGTGCTGCATTAGTAGCTTAAAAGTAACCATAGTAAGAATATTTACACTATGGGAATCATTATACATTTTATCAGCCTATCAGTAACAAAAGTGAAACTGAATGAGGAAGTCTATACTCAAAGAAAAACTTTTTTTTTTTTAATTTTGCAGAACTGACACTTGAATCCAGGACTGTTGCATTGCACTACATTCTCCAGCCCTTTTCTATTTTTTAAATTTGGGACAGAGTCTCACTAAGTTGCTAAATCGCCCACACTGGGCTCAAATTTAAAATCCTCCTGCTGCATCCTCCCGGAGTGCTGAGGTTACATCAAAGAAAAATTATTAGCCCTACAGCAAAAGACTGGCTAATGCACACATGTATTCATGAGTTTTAAGTTAAGATAAGAATACTAAAATATGTATATATTTTATTATCTCCATTTCAAATTTTTTCTGTTAATATGTAGCTACTGGTTCTGATTCAAGCTAAGGCTACCATCGAGAGTAAAAACCTAGAAGAAATTTTTGTAATCTCCTGAGAAGTAATCTGGCAACTTCTTTGAAAAATGTAAAAATCCCTACCTCTTTCCCCAGAAAGTTCTGATGCTAAATCTTAAGAAAATCATAATTTACATAGCCAAACATATATAAAATATTCAGCATATTATTTAAAATAACAAAATCTAGTCTGATAGATTCAGGCAGGACCAAGATTTTCAGATATATTTCAGAATCTATGGATAAGCAGCAAAGATATTATCTCTTGAACTGGGGGCCACATAACAACAGCATCTATTTGCTTATCCACTCAGAATTATTCATTTAAATTGTGTTATCAACAATACTATGGTTTATTTCTAGGGATCTGTATGATGGGCCACTTACACTGAAAACTCTCCTTTTCAAATGAACAGTGGTGGTTAGATCTCGGGATAGAGTAAAAAATCTATATTTAGCTATATAAAGAAAGTAACACAAAAGAAATCCCATCATAGCAACAAAGTCTTCCCACTATAATTGACCCACAACCCTCAAAACATATACAAACATGAGAAAAGAAGGCAAGGAAATCATCCCCGAAACTTTCATATCCCCCAAAGCTGATACAAGGACGTGAATAAAGAGGCAATGGAAAGCTTAATAACTGAATTATACAAGATGGTGAAACCATCCAGGAAAAAAAGCAAAAAGGTGCTTGATGAGATCAAAAATGATATAACTAAACACATAATGGACTTGATAAACAAAGTGACTACTGAGTTTACAGAAGACCCTACAAAATGCTATCTGATCTAAACAAAATGATTCAAACCATAAACGAACAGTTTAGCAAGAATTAGAGTCTGTGCAAAGGCAGCAAAGAGAAATCCCGGAGATCAAAAACTCCACTGAAAATATGGGAAGCAGGCGTGACCAATGTAAGGACAGAGATAGGGCTGATGCAGATGACCATATACTCAATGATACCTTAAAAACAAGAAAACATGGAAAATGGATCCAACAGCTGATAAGTGACACAATGAATAATAATTTAAGATTAATTGTAATTAGTGAAAAATCAGAAAACAGTATAAAGTACATAAAAACTGTTAACCAAACAATAACAGAAAACTTTCCAAGTATGGGGAAAGAAGTCAACATTCAGAGAGGTGATGAATATAGAATCCCAAACACCCATGATCAAGAAAAAAATTATCTGTAACATGCCAGAGCCAAAATCTCAGAAGCCCAACACACAAACACAATCTTAAAAGCTATTAGGGAAAAGCAATGAATCACTTATAAAGGTAAACCCATTACAACTACAGCACATTTCCCAACTCAAATCTTAAAGACCAGGAGGGCTTAGAGTAAAATGTTTTCAAGTTCTAAGGTGAAATTAAAACTTTCAACCCCAACTGCTGTATCCTACCAAACTATCTCTCAAAAGTGATGGAGAAATAAGGTATTTCAATGACAAAGATCACATTAAGAAATTAATGACCACTAAATCAGCAACAATCCAAAAAAACTCTGAAGGATAACCTAGAAAGACAGAGTGATGCCAAAATATCAAAGAGAATTAATATACCAGATGGGAGGAATAGTTAATCTGAAGGTAAGGAGCACTCAACAACAGAAAAATAATGTAATGACAGTTATGACAATAACTTTCAGCAATGACTCTCAAAGTGAATGGTCTCAACTCCCCAATCAAAAGACACAGATTTGGAGATTAAATCAAAAAACAAAACCCAATAGTATGCTCTCCACAAGAAATATATTTAATCCAAAAAGAGCGTATACTTGAGAAATAAAAGATAGAAAACTACATTCCATTTAACAGAAGTTTAAAACAAAACAGGCATAGCAGTCTTACTTTCAGACAAAATAGACATCAAACCACAACTGGTCAGAAGAGACAGAGAGGGTCACTACATATTGGCTAAAGGAATAACTCAACAGGTAGAGATAACAATTATAAATGTATACACTCTGAATAATAGTGCACTACTTTATATACTACTGGACAGAAAAATATTTTATAATAAATGACACAATTCTATTTATGGAACTTTCAATACCCTGCTATCAAAAATAGATCACCAAGACAAAAAATCAACTAGAAATATCAAAGTTGTCACTCATCTTCAAACAAATGGATTTAACCTACAGAGTGTTTTACTGAACAATAAAATATACATTCGTCTTAGCAGCACATGAAATTTTCCCCCAAACAGACCACAAGCAACTCATAAAAGCAGGCTTAAATAAACCCCCAGAATTGAAATTACTCCATGCATACTATCATATGATAATGTAATGAAACTAGAAATAAATGCCAAAAACACTGCAATTATGTAAACACATAGAGATCAAATAATATACACTTTATAATCAATGGGTCTGAGAAGAAATTACACTTTTCTTAGAATGAAATAATTATGCCAATACAACATGCCAGAAAACTGTGGGACGCAGTGAAAACAGTTCAAAGAGGGAAGTTTATAGCTGTAAATGTCCACATCAGATTAACAGAGAAAGCAAAATAAATAGCCTAGTGATGTATCACACAAAGCAAGACCAGTCTAAATCCAAAACTACTGCAAGGAAGGACATTATAAAGGTCAAAATAGAAATTAATGAACTGGAAATTTTTTTAAAAAAATAGGTACCAAGAATAAACAGTTCAAGTAGAAGATTCTTTGAATAAATGAAACAGACACTTAGTGAATCTTAACCAAATAAAATGAATGAGAAGATCTATATCAATGTGCTTGTAAATGAAAAAGGTAAAATCAAAATAGACACCACTGAAATCCAGAAAGTTATTAGTAATTACACTGAAATCCTATACTCCAATAAATTGGAAAGCTCAGAAGAAGTGCATAGATTTCTAGATGCATACTAATTACCAAACCTGAACCAAGAAGATATAAAAATACCAAATAATCCAACAATAAGTAGTGAAATTCAATTTTAAAAACTACAAACTAAGAAATGCTCAGGATATAATGGAGTCACCCCTGAATTCTACAAGAATTTTGGATACAATCTAACACCAATACTCCTCAAACTCTTTAAGGAAATTAAGAGGGAATGAGTACTGCCAAACTAATTCCTAGAAGCAAGCATCACCTCAATTCCAAAACTAGACAAGGGGTCACCTGCTTTAATGAATATACATTCAGAGAACCACAACAAGATATTGGCAAATAGAATGCAGCAAATTAAAAAGATCATACATCATAATCAAATAGATTTCATTCCAGTTGTGCAAGGATAGTTCAACACACTCAAATTAATAAATGTAATACATCACATAACTAGAAGGACACATATCACATGATCACATCAATTAGTACAGAAAATGTCTTTGAAAAAAATCCATTATTCATTCGTGATAAAAATCATGAAAAACCTGGGTGTGATGGCATATGCCTATAATTCCAGCACTCAGGAGGCTGAAGCAGAAGGATTGCCATGAGCTCAAGGCCAGCCTGGGATAAATAGTGAGACCCTGTCTCAACAACAAAAAGCATGAAAACAATACTTCTCAAGAGAATAACTTAATAAACCATTTATGACAAAGCTGTTGCTGACATCATATTAAATAGAGTGGGAATGAATGTTTTCTTTCTAAATTCAAGAACAAGACAAAGAAGTCCACTATCACCACTGCTGTTCAATATAATATTCAAAACTTAAGCCAGAGCAATCAGGCAACAGAAAGAAATAAAGAGATACATACAGGAGAGAAAGAAATCACATGTCCACATGTAGTATTCTCACCTTGCATTAAAATCACAATGGATCAAATATCACATATTATAACAGAATCACTGTAATCATTATACACTTCAAACATGTACCAATAAATTTTTTTTAAAAAGAGGAGGATCAAGAGATGGGTGGAGGGAGCGAGAAAAGAAGGAAAAGCGAATTAAAATGTGTCATGTACATGTAATAACTTCCCACAAGGAATGCAAACACTATATATTACACACATGTACTGATAAACTAACTTTTAAAAAAATCTTTTCAATGTCCCAAATGGCAATTGAGTTAAACAGACACTTCTTAGAAGAGGAAGTACTAATTATCAATAAATACATAAAAAAAGCTTAACATTTCTGGCCAATAGAGAAATACAAATTAAAACACTGAGATTTCATCTTACTCCAGAAACAATGGCTATCATCAAGAAATAAAACAATAGCAAATGCTGGTGAGGCTGCAAGGTAAAAGGGAATCTTCCACATTGTTGATGAGAATGTAAACCAGTACAACCACTATGGAAATAAATATGGGGATTCCTCAAAACTAAAAATAGAAATCTCATTTCATTTAGCTATTCCTTTTCTCGGTATCTTCCCAAAATTGTCATATTGCAGTGATACATGTGTACTCATGGTTATAGCAGGACATCTCCTAATAGCCATGTCTTGAAGGCAGCCTATAGGTTCATCAGCTGATAAATGGATAAATAAAATGTGATACACACACACACACACACACACACATATACACACACACACACACACACACAATGGAGTACTACTATGCTTTAAAAGGGGTAAAATTGAGTCATTTGTATGATATTATGTGCACCTGAGGCCATTGTGTTAAATAAATCAGACAAATGGGCCTAAATAGTATATTATTTCTCTTACATAAGAAACCCCAAGTATAAATAAAGAGCTAACCAAAAGGTAGGTAGTAGGAAATGGGAAGATACATCTTTAGCAAATGAGAAGGGGACCAAGAGATGGAACGAGGGGGAGTTAGGGAAGGTTAAAGAAATGAAAAGAAAAAGAGTTGAGTTGTGTTAGGAACATGCCATTATCTCCTGATGGATGTTATCATTATATAATGAGAATACGTACTAATAAAAATAAATTATCAAAAATATTTACAACTGAAAGGAACTCTCTAGCTTCTGAAATCTGTCAAAGTTGAATACCCATGTTGGCACACACATGTATACATCATTATTGCCAAGGTACTGCCGCATCACTAACAAATTTTCTTGCTGCAAGAGCTATTTAGCACCAATGGCACAGGAACTACATGGTTTCCAAAAGAAAGTAGGAAAAATAGTACGTTACTCAGAATAGACAAAATTAAACTATTTGAATTGAAATTTGCAGCAAATGAGTCTATTAAGTTACCTCACACTACCAAATAAAATCATGTAATATAAATGTCATGCCCTCATCAATCAGGTAATGTAGAAATCCTGCATTTCTTTTAGTGGAGTGCTGGTAATCGTGTGGAAGGTGTGAAATGAAGTTTTCTCACCTTTCTTAACCTTTCCATATCTGCAGAATTTGAATGAAAGCTCCAGAACAAGGTACTGTAGAATGTACTTATATTGTGTTATGTCAGATGTTTTCCAAACTTCTCAGGGCAGAGGTCTTCTGATTTTACTCATTTCTCCATGAACCTTATTGGGGAAGAGCTATCCCTAACCTAAGGGTTCCATGTTGAGGTATAAAGAAGTTACTTATGTAGATACTTAAACTCAGTGATGTTTTCAAGCCTTCCTCGAGTAACAGAAAGAAGTTTTAATAATGTGTTCTGCCCCTCCTTTTCAGAAGAATATTCGGAGTACTTTCTTCACAGATTGTTAACTTTATCTTGACAGAGATCCTTGAGTTTCTTATTTCTTTCTTTAAAAACAAGGGAAGTTTGCTAAGAACCTGCTGAATAATACTTGAAAAATTCATGGAGAGTTTGTATGTATCAAATCCTTGCCTGTATATATAAACCAGTTTACCAAAAAATTGGTTTCTTTTCAGGAAGAAAGCCACTTCTTACAAACAAAAATAATCAAGACTCAACATTTACTTCATGGAATACACTTTGGAGAGAATACAAAAATTTTAAATTCACATTATTTGTGGAGACAATAAGGGGAGTAATTATAGAAATCTGTGCTGCCATACCTTAGAGAAGCAATGGAATGTAATCAAGGACTTTGTACTGTACAATATTTCTAGTTGATTCAGTTTTTCCTTTCAAAGGAGAAAAATTATTCTTTCCCTTGAGCCTAGCGCAAGATTTTAACTATAAAGTCATACAGAGTCAGAAGAGCCACTGGAGTCGCTAAGTACAGATAAAACTTTATAAATCCTTTCTCTAATTTTTTTTTTAAACAATTGAGGTTAGGGCTGTATTAGGTGGAAGAGCACTATTCTAGCATGTGTGAAGCTCTGGGTTCAGTTCTCAATATTTTAAAAACAACCAATTTTCTGTGTTTATAATTTCTGTGAAAAATTACGTGATGTCCTAAGGGACTTGCAAAGACAACCTGGAAGTGCAAACATACTGTTGATACATCATAAGATATATATTACAAGAAATAAAAAATACACACATTGCTGTCAGGTGCTTTAGTGCTGACCTGGGTATCTGCATTTATGAGAAAAGATAGTGATATATGAACTATATTTGTAAGAATCCACTGTAAAAATCTTCATATCACTTATAAGCATGATGCTAAAAGGTTAGAAAAATCTGAAAAGAAATATATAAGGCTTAATTCCAAATCTAAAAGCACTGGATCTACATTTTCAGAGGAAAACAAAGATAGAACATTCCCTTGATTTTTTTTTAGAGCAGTTCTCAATCATGTGTTATGATCTGTCACAGTATGTCACAGGTATGTTTTGGGGTGTGTTATAAATAATATGTTTTAATAACATCTTAAGGGAAATTTTTCAACTCTTTTATTCATTTTTCTTAAATAATTTTAACCATTTCCTAGCAATCCTCACTTACTGTCATTCAAATGGTGTCTAGAGTGGAACAAAAATGCCAAGTGAGGTTACAACCTGTTCTAAGAGATTCATCTATTTTACACATGAATGAATTCATTTATTGATTGAGTTAATAAATGCTTTTAAAGTTTCTAGACTATTTCAGGGACTATGCCTAGTGCTACAAATGCGAAGATTATTAAAGCAACATCTCTGCACATCAGAGAGTTCTAGTGTACAAGGCAGACATGTAAAAGAGTAAGTGAAATCCAAAGGAATGAATGCAAATGCAAATATACAACTAAATACCAAGTGCCGGGTGTGGTGGTGCATGGCTGCAGTCCCAACACTCAGGAGCCCAAGGCAGGAGAATCACCATGAGTTTGAAGCTGGCATGAACTATACAGAAAAAACTTGTTTACAAAAAAATGTTTAAAAAGTAAATACAAAGTGATGAAGAAATGCTGGAAAAGAAATAAGTTTTCCTGAATGAGTTAAGGAATACACCACACTATTAGGTTAGTTGAGATAGGTATTAGAGAATTCCTAGGAGTTCACTCAGTCAGAGAAGGACAAAGCCCTATATTCTTTAATAAATGAGAAGATATTGGAGTTGTTCCTTTTGTTGTTTATATTTTCTTCGAAGGTAAGCAAAAGCATGACTAGCCTTATCTTTCAGAAAGCTAAATTTGGAGGTTGAGAATCTATATCAATTGCCTAGTATAGATGACACTCTTGGTTCAATTGCCAGTTGGATAAGTAAATAAATAAGTAAATAAAAAGTTACACTGTGTGATCATATGGAGAATGCCTGAAAGAGGAGAGAAGCTGAAGCTGAAAATCCTGTTAGAATTATATGAGTCACAGTAAGTGATGATGAGAGCCAGAACCAAGCACTGATTATAAGAATAAAAAGGCTGAAATAGATTCAAATGATATTTAAAGGGAAGGATAACAAACAAGGCTGATTGGACTCAGGAGCTAAGGAAGAAAGACATTAGTCAAAACTGACTCCAAGTATTTAGCTTGGATGATTTAATAGACATTGGTAGAGAGGAAGAATGCAAAACGAGGTTCCATGAAGTGAAAATTAATTGCGTTTTGGATATTTTATGCTTGACATGTCAATGAGTCATTTAAGTAGAGCTGTTCAGTACAGAGACATGTGCAGTGAGATTTCAACAAATTAGTCTGGGTTATCAGAATAGATCGATAGTCATTGATATATAGGCTCTAGCTAAAAGCACAGGACTAGATGAGATCACCCAAGACATATAAAAGCTGTAAGGGGTCCAGAAGAGAACTTCCAGAAACTCCACACTTGGGTAGAAGTAGATGAGTTGGGAAAACTGGGAAAGAGAGGGGAGTAGGCAGGGCTGGAGATATTGCTGAGGAGTAGAGTAACTATGTTGGTCATGCAGAATCATTGGTTCAATTCTCAGAACTGGGTAAAGGTACTAAGAAAGGAGAAATATGCTTTGAGAAGTGTTTTACAGAAAAAGCTGTAGGCAGTATTACATGCCAAAGAAAATTACAATGAGCACAGGAAAGGGGCCATTGGAGGCCAGTGGCTTTGGCAAATAGGGACTTATTAAGCTATTTCAACAGAGTGGTAGAAGCAGAAGCCAGGAATCCATTAAGTTAAAAGACATAAAGAATATCACTAAAGTTATGAAAGGGATGTAAAACATAAAATATTATGATGCTATCTGCCTCTCACAGAAATAAATTTTACTTCCAGCATAAATCTCATGAAAGTTTACAAATATGTTCATGGAAGGGATGATGCTGGAGAGGAAAAACCTCTGTCCTTTCACTATGAACTGCTGTGCCAGTTTTTAAGTTAGCATTTCACAGACTTACCTTCTACTATCAATCCCATGATGCCTTGTTGCCTCCTAGTGCCAGGAACAATCCTACAAATTATACTCCTTGCTGACTTTTTGCCAGTATTTTCCTATTAGACACTGAGACTAAAGGATGCTGTAGGGAGAAGGCAAGTCTACAGGAGGCAGAGAAGGTATCATTCCTGTCAGTTGGTTCCCTGTTGCCCTGAGTGGAAGCTCAGTAAAGGCTTTTCACCAGAGCTAAGGATTTGATTGCAGTCCTCTCCTTTTTGTTTCATTGCTCCCAGATGCAGCCTCATTGTGCTCCCTAAGAGACACCAGCACCAGCATAGGGACCCACATCAAAAATTTGAGTTCTAGCTCTGTATGGATCTTCATTCTAGTTTTCGAGTTCTGATAATTCCTTTTTTTTTTCCTTTTTGTTCCCCAGGCTATAGCTGGTAGCTATTTCTTGAGATATGGAAAATTAGCAGGAAAGAATCCATTCTGGGGGGAAACATACAGTGTTTTGTTCTGGACATGCTTTTCTTGAGGAACAGGGAGATACCAGGGATTGAACCAAGGCCTTTGCACTGAGCTATACCCCCAGATCTTGTTTTTTTTTATGTTTTATTTTGAGACAAGTTCTTGCTAATTCACTGCATTGCTCCAAGTATGGTCAAATGTGTGAGACACCTGCTCCATCTTTCCAGAGTTCTGGGATTATGGACATGTTCCACCATGCCTGCCTACTTGGGCACATATTTTTAAGGCATATGTGAGATTAATATAGTGTTTACTGTGCTTTGAGCAGTTTCTAATCCAACATTTATTCAACCTGTGTGTGTGTGTGTGTGTGTGTGTGTGTGTGTGTGTGTGTGTCTATGTGTGTTCATCATAAGGAAATTCAGGTGTTGTGAGCTGTTTTCCCTATAGTGAAATCACATTGCACTGAAACACAAGCAGATGATTTGTACTCCTCACTGGGTATATGACCTTGAAAAATTTCTTTCTTTCTTGTCTTAGTTTTAGTTTTCATACTTTTAAAATGAGAACGCTCATTATGACTTGGATGATCACCTAAAGTGTGGTCTGTCAAACAACCTAGAGTGTTTTTTGCTGTTTTGCTTGTATTTTATTTTTATTTTTGTTTGATTTCAATGGAAATCATGAATTTGCAAAATGCAGCTCCGTTGATAGTCCTGATGTCATTGGATGACACCATATATTGCTGGGTGTCAACTGTTGATGGTAGCCAACTACTGGTCACTGCCACTTTCAGTTGCTACCTTCTGGTGCCAGCTACTAGACACTGTAGTTTGACTCTACCAGATGCGGGTCTCTGGCACTGCCAGCCACCAATCAGCACCTTCTTGGGCTCGCTTGTGCTGGACATCGTAGCTCAATACTACTGGGTGCTGATCTCTGCCACTGAGTAGTTGGTTGCTCATCTTTGCAGCTTTTTAGTACTAAAAGCCCCCATAGTTTACCGCTTTTTCTTTTGAACCAACCACTCTGTACACAGGACTCAGGATAAGAATCTCAAGTAGATTTGTAGGACTTTTGGAGGCCATACTAACTGAGAAATAAATCATTAGCAAGCTTACATGACCATCAAAGTTAGTCTTCATTTTAAGAGGGACTGTGTAGTAAGACAGGGAGTCAGTACACCAGAAGGAGCCCCCTACACTAACCTGAGAAGTGGTTGGGGGATGCTTCTTCTGTACCACCTGCAGGCCTATGATTATGACAAGTACAGTCTTGCAGTTGGTGCAGGGCTTTAACACAGCCTCAGCTCTCATGTCAGTAATCTAGTGAGGGGGCAGGGCTAAAATCAGGGAATCTTCTGGGGGTTTGGAGATTTTAGCAACAGGTCCAGATCCCATCCTCATCTCAGCCATTCCAGGTTGCTCCCTCCCTTCCTCAAAAAGGCTGCAGTAACATCTGAAGTGGTAGGACCAGGTAGATCAGAGTGGCCACTAGGTAGTCAGGGAGAACACTGTAGCAATTTGTCCCAATCCATCAAGGGAGTGGGAAAGTAAGGGAGAGCCAAGAGAAGTGAAGAGGAGGGGCCACAGCCCCTGGCCAAGCCACACCCCCTTCCAGCTCTCACAGGAAAAAATGGAAAATCAGGTGCTTCTCATCTGCTTCAATTATAGTAGGAAATACAGAAATAGGCGTGAGGACAGCAACTGGTAATCAAGTGATCAGAGGTGGAGAATGGTGGTATGGTTACTTCTAAGAGTTCAAATTGGTGTCTTATAGAAATGAGTACTCTGCTGGAATTTTGAATAAGTTTTTGCTTAATGCTGCTGTTAAGAATGATGACTTACTATCAAGCAGCTTGGTTTTGTGGGGTTTTTGTCACTTTTCAGACCAACTTTAAACCCACAAGACCATCAATACTGATATGTTAACTTCATTGGACTAAGATACACCTAGCAGGTTAGTAAATCATACCTGTGGATGGGTCATGGAAATGACCTTAGCAACTGTTTATGGTCCTTGTTCCCTTTCTTTCTAGTGTTGTTCCCCTGCTCTGCTTCCTGGCCACCATGAACTAAGCAACCTTGCTCTGCCTCCCATTTCTCGCTTGATATCTCTGGCCTGGAGCCAGCCCATCATGGATTGAAACTGTAAGAATATTAAACCTCTCCTCCTTTAAATTGTGGGTGTTGGGCAGTACCTCAGGAATGAGAAAGATGACTAATACAATCCCGAATCTACTACCTGTTAGCTCTGGTGTGATAGTTAAATCATTTGAACTTCCTGATTCTCAGCTTCATCATAGCTAAAAATCAGTATATGTACCTCATTTGTGAAATAGTGATGTAGGATTGGTGGATTTAAAGCTTGTTTTAGTTACTTTCACAACACTAAGGTGCAATACCTGACAGCCACAAGATAAAGGAGAGCTTTATTTTGACTCACTGTTTTTAGAGGATTCAGGTGATTGTTAGCTTGCTAGAAGACAAAGAGGGCCTAGTGGAAGGGGCTGAGTGAATGAACTCTGCTCTTGTCATGGTGGCCAGGAAATAGAGAAAGGAAGGACGAGCCAGGAAGAGAGATATATCCTTCCAGGTTATGTCCCCCAGTAACTCAACTCCAATCAGTCCCTACCACCTCACAGAACATTTAGCTCTAAACTAATCTATGGATTGTACCTATGATCAAATCACCTTTCCAAACACATGCCTCTGAGGCCAGAACAGTTTGGGGGCTCATTCTCAACCTAAACCATAACAAAGCAGAAGCAATAACAATGACTTACAGCATTAAAAGTATTATCTGTTTTTTGTAGCCACTTGAAAACCTGCATTTTGACGTCCCCATATGGAAAGAAATATTTCAGTGCCTTGCCTGGATTATCTGGATTAAAAGATAAGTGCTATTATTTTTAATCATTTTATAATCTTCCCTTAACAAAGCACTTGGTCAAAATTTGTTAGACTTATTTGGAAACAGTGAAATGTCTCTGGGTTTCATCAAATGATATATACTAAGAGCATAAATTCTCATGAATACTGAGATAATGTACTTTGTTTTGTTTTGCTTTGTTTTTGGAAATGTATTTGTTTTCCTGACAAATGAATGAGGAGAAAAAAGTACTTTAAGAACATTTTAGGGTGCTGGATGTATCCCACAGATGTCAAAATATAAGATGAGTTCCTCAGGATATATGCTGAATATAAGAAACCATATTCACAAATGAATGCATGATGATATTTCCATTACAAGATTCATATGCAGAGAATACTGTGATACACAGATCAATTTTCCCAAAACATATTGCATTTCTTATCATTTCTAGTCAATGAAAATGGATGGAAAAAATTAAGAGCATGACCATCTTCTGACAAAAGAAGTCAATTGTTTAAACTCCCTGTGCTTACTTTGTAAATATTATTCTGCTGTGCTAGCTTCTTAGCTCCTGCATTACAATAGAATTTTGCAAGTACCAACTCATGCTTAAGTTAATCCTTTAACTACAAAACAGATGTAGAGCTAGGCATGGTGGTGCACACCTGCAATTGCAGCACTCTGGGAGGCTAAGGCAGGAGGACTACAAGTTCCAGTCCAGCCTAGGCAATGCAGCACCTCATAGAGACCCTGTCGCAAAATAAAAAAATGAAAACATAATAGACAAGGGATGTAGCTGAGTGCAAAGACAATGGGTTCAGTCCTTAGTACCCCTCTGCTCAGAAAGGTGAAAATTAAGTATGCAGTCTCTGGGTTCAAAAACTTTAAGGTAGATTTCTAAGGCCAAAAGTAGGACAATAATTCCTTTCTCTAAGTTAATATACATTTGGATATAATAAAAGTTCTCCATGAATCTCATATAAACAGCCACATTCATGTGAAGAGTTCCCTGAGTTCGATCCCTGGTACCGGAAAAAAAAAAAAAAAAAGAAGAAGAGTTCTACCTATAATTTCTACCTATAATTGAGCCATCTGGTAATAATGCAGGTGAATCTAGGCCCTGAAAATGCTGAGATAGAAATTATGCTTCTTTGGTAATTTCAGTAACTTTTTTTCAAGTAGCATAAATTATGATTTTTAGAATTTGGTTCATCAAATATAAGGCATATAAAGAAAGAAGTGGGAGTGGAAAGGTTGCAGAGACAAGTACTTGAACCAATTTTAAAATGTATCTCCTTTGAATGATTAATGCAATATTGCAAGGTTGAATTTTGCCATGTTTAAATGTTTTGCTAAAAATAATGCTTTGGTCTAAACACATATTTACAATGGAGTACTATTCAGCTATAAAGAAAGATAAACT
>PVLD010030210.1:0-17130 GCA_004027595.1 Dinomys branickii
CCTAAGCCTAAATGACCCCACTCATGCACTGTGAACTGAGAAGGACAGCTTCTGGAGATGTGGAATAAAGCGATACTGTATGAGTAAACCGGCTCTCAGAGTACACAGCCCCCCCCCACCTCTGGAAAACAAGCCCAAGAGGAGCTCAGCATGAGAGCCATTTCTGCTTTCCAGACCTCTGCCCCAAAGGGCAACATCACCAACACCAGCTCCCTGCACTGCAGTGGCGGTTAGCCTCCCCATTTAATGAAAATCTGACAACCCTCTTCCTTACTCTGCGGTGTTGCTGTTAAGTTACATTGATCTCCATTTTCAAATGATGGAAACTTGAGTTTATTCTTACCAGAGTGCTCATAATGCAAACAAGTTGGTATGAGTATATAAACAACAAGAAACCCAGTCAGTTTAAAGTCTTTTGATTTTGCTCAGAAAATTTTCCTGGCATGGTGATGTACACCTGTCATCCCAGCACGCAGGAGACTGGAACAGGAGGATTACCGCAACTCTGAGGCCAAGCTGGGCTGCATACTGAGACCTTGCCACAATAAAACAAAACAAGGAAGAAACATAAGAGAAATTTTACCCCAGTACTTTGGAAAATAGAAAATTCTAGTATTTTGACTGATTGTATAAAAATGTTAGTGGTTCCCACTCTGCATTGAGTACTGCACTTATGATTTCAAATGCAGACCTTAACTATTATGTTAGTTTCAAAACAAAGAGTTTTGCCCACCATCCCTCCACACCAGGACACAAGGAAACCAGGACTGGGCAGGTGCATTGCATATATATGACCAGTGATCACCTCCCAATTAACAAAGAATGATTGCTCAGTAGAGAGATGAAGAATGAAAGGAATGGCTACTACAGTGACTGAAGGAGAGAGAAGGAAATACCATATGAATTAATCAATATGCCAAAATGATTCTCACTCTGAATTATGCATCAATAAAAGATTGTCATCTAAAGCCAAAGTTGTCTGTAAATGCATGTGGGTTCCATAAACCCACACATGGATGTGATGAACAATAATGGCAGCACAGTGGGCAAAGCAGAGGAAGTGGAAATACGTAATCTTCCTCCCGCTCTACATCGCTCCCGTGTGGTTTTCCCAGCTATGTGTTTTGATTGCTTGCTTGCTTATTATTTTGGGTAAGTCTATCAATAGACTTTTGCTTGTGGTTACTCTGAGGTTTATGAAAACATATTTTGGCTATAATAAACTTCTGAAATAATAACAATTTAATATTGATTTTAAAGATAAAAGTAAGCTTAAAATATCAATAACTTTTTATACTCACACTCCATTTTTCCCTACATTTTGAATTTTTGATCTTCCATATTATAATTTTCTGTATTGTATTAATGTAGTTCTATGACTTCTAATTTTGGGGATAGTTTGGTTTCCTTAGTAATGTTATATACCATGTTCACAACATTAGGGAATTACATGTTTAAATTTTTTAAATTTTGCAATAAGTTCTAAGTCTCTCAAGCCTAACTTGAACTTGAGATTTTCCTGCCTCAGTCTTTCAGAATACTGGGATTACAGGTGTACACTAGATGCCAGTAGAATTTTTTGTGTAGATGCTTTCTGATACTATCTTTTTAGTCATTAGCAGCTCTTTCTGTTTGAAGAGCTCCTTTCAACATTTACTGTAGCACAGGTCTAGTGATAATAAATTCATTCAGCTTTTTTTTATATAAATGTCTTTGTGTCATCTATATGTAAAAAAGAGCTCTGCTTGCAAAGGATTCTTAATTGGCAGCATTTTCTCCTTCATTATTGTGAAAATCTCATGCCACAACTCTTCTAGCCTGAAAAGTTGCCACTAGAGGACTCTACTTAGCTCTGGGCTTTACTGGGGGAGAGTGGCCCCAGGTTCCTACATAACAGTTGGTGCCTATCTCCCTGTTTTAGCCCACAGTGGACAACTGCATCCATCTATTGTGCTGCATGGAGTTAGGGGATGGACTGGCTGGGCAGAGCCCTGGCCACCAGTGCCGCAGTACTGGGCACTGTTCAGAGTTCACAACCTGCCAAGAGCAGCTCAGCCTGAATCAGGACAGAGAGCCATGGTGCCGCCTGCCACTAAGGGGGTGAAGCATTGAGACTCCACAGCCAGGCACAAGGTGACACTGACAGATGTGCAAAATGATAAAGAGGAAGTAGGCAAATGCATAATTATGCTTAGCAATTTCAATACTTGTTCATTAATATTTGATATAATCAATATTACATCAGAAAATGAGAATCTGAAATCTAGAAAAATCCTAAAAACTTGACCAAACTATTATTCATGGAATGTTTTTCCCAGCTGTTATGGTTTGTGTCTGCATGTCCTCCCAAATCCTCATGCAGTTATGGGGTGGCTTTTACAGTTTATGATTGATCCATGATCCAATGCTGGGATTATGGGTATACCTGCCCTGGGGCAGATAGTTTGCTGGAATTATGGGTGTGAGAGCTATACCCGCCCTAGGGTGGATAGATTGCTGGAATTATGGGTGTGAGAGCTATACCCACCCTAGGGCAGATAGTTTGTATATTTAAGGGAGAGAAAGAGGCTGCCGGCTGCCTTTCCTCCCTTCTCGCGCTTGCTGCTCTACTGTGTACCACCTCCATGATCTGTTGCCCTCTGCCGTGTACCACTGTGTCTCAGAACCAACCAAGTATGGACTGAAACCTCCAAAACCTGTAAGCTAAATAAACCTTTCCTTCCTTCATTTTGGGTGTCAGGTATTTTGTCTCAGCAACAAGAGAAAAGTAACCGAGATACCAGCAGCATCAGCAGATTTCATCATTTTATGTGCACACGTAGCAATAAAGACCACTTACTGGGCAATGATAAAAAGTCTTAGAAAAATGTAAGGTTGAAATAATGTAAATAAATCCAAAGAAAACAAGAGTAAGTTGAGGGTAAAAAAAGAAAAGTAAGGGAAAAAAGCCAAGGATACAGCTCAGCGGCATAAGTTCCCACCTGGCAAGCACACTGTCCTGAGTTCGATTCTGAGTACTACAAAAAAGAATAAAAGTAAGTTGACAACCACCATCTCCAGAAAATTGACAATGTACACAAATTAGTCTGTAAGGCAAATAAAAATCGCAAAAAATGAAAACATAAATTAAATACATATAAAATACAATATATCAAAATTTATGACATCTTGATAAAGTAAAAATTACAGGTAAGTTTATAACATTACATGTGTAACCTAAAAAGCAATAATCATCATATATCTGAAACAATCATGAAGGAGAGAAGCACAGATAAAAATCAATTAAAAAGAAATAAGTAGGCTGGGGATATAGCTTAGTGGAATAAGCGCTTGCCTAGTAAGCACAGGGTCCTGAGTTCGATCCCCAGTACCGCAAAAAAAAAAAAAAGAAAGAAATAAGTAAAATATTAAAAATTAGTAAAACTTCAATATGATTGTTTTTTAAAAACATCAACGTGATTAATTAATCTAAAGCTACAATTACCAAAGAAAAAGTAAGACATAAATTGAGAATAACAACACAAAAAAGAAAACACAGAATCCTGCAATATCCACATACATTAAAACAAAAATGAGAAAGTATTGTACTTTCATGCCCTGAAATTTATTAACATAGCTTGAAAAAGGTAAACTTGATGGAAAACACAATATCCCAAAGCCTACTTGAACAAAAACGTGTAGCTTGAGTAACCCTGTATCTATTACAATTTCCAAATTTGAATACTTTTGCAAACTCTCCCAGAAAGTAAGAGAGAGGGAACACGTCCAAAACATTGTACAGAGCCAAGGCTTCTTCCTAACAAGTGAGAAAACACATCAAAAATAAGCCCTGAAGATCACTACTTCACTGGAACTCAGCACAAAATTCCTTAAAGTCATTTTTAACAAATTGAATTTAACATTTTTAAATATAGATTATTATTCTCTATCATTTGTGCTAGGAATCAAAGAGGATTTGGCTAAAAAAGCTCAATCAAGTTATCCATAAAAAAGACAAAAAATCAAAATATTATGAATATCACAACAAAAACACAAATAGCACTCAGGAATATTTTTCCACTTTTTTATATTATGGAAAAACTAAAGCAAAATTTCATAACAAGATAATAGGGAGAATAACAATAATAGTTAGTACTTTGAACCAGCCAGGCATGGTGGCACACACCTCTCATCTCAGCACTCAGGAGGCTGAGGCAGAAGGATCATCGCAAGTTCGAGACCAGCCTGGGCTACAAAGTGAGCTCAAGATCAGCCTAAACTGCATAGTGAGATCCTGCCTTAAAAAAGACAAAAGAAAATAGTTAATACATTGAGTATTGTTATCTTTAAAGTAGTTAATCAGAATACAAAATATGGCTGTAAAAGCTTCTCGAAATGATATTAGCACAAATATTTCTTTTCATTGAAGTAAGACAAAGTAGTATTATAACTATTTTGTATGTTTTCCTTTTCCCTTTCTTCCTTTCCCTTTCCCCCTTTCTACTTCCTTTTTTCCTTTTGAACAATTTCTTCCCATTTCACAATACCTATTATACATTTTGGACCTATTTATTTTCTCAGCTCCTCACAGCAGGGAGAAAATACAGTGTTTACACATGCGAGTCTCGCTTATTTCATTCATGAGTAGTCTCTAGTTGCATCCATTTACCTATAACAGTCTCCAGTTTATCATTCATTAAGGCTAACTAGTACTCCATTATATGAAAAGACCACATCTTTTTTATCCATTCCTTGGTTGATGGGTATTTCAGTTGCTTACAAGATTTAGCTACTACAAATTATGCTGCTATAAACATGGGTCCATATATATATAATATCATATGATGTTTTTAATTCTTCCTGGAAGATAACCAGAAAGGACTAGCTGGGTCAAATGAACCTATACTCTTAGCTTTCGGAGGAATCATTACACTGATTTCCACAGTGGTTGCATCAGTCTACACTCTCACCAACAGTGAGTAAGTGTTCCTTTTCCCTCACAGCCCTTTCAGAATTTGTTATCGGTTGGTATCTTGATGATAGCCCTTTTTACTGGGGTGAGATAGAATCTCAGTGTTGTTTTAATGTGAAATTCTCAAATGACAAATGATGTTGAACGTTTTTCATATACTTATTTGCCATTTGTATTTCATTTGAGAAGTGTATATTCATCTCGGATACACATTTTGATTGAGTCTGAATTTGAGGGACCCTTATTTTTTTCAATTCTTTATATATTCTAGATATAAATCTTTTGTCTGAGGGACAACTGGCTAAATTTTCCCCACTCTGTGGATTGTTTTTTCACTCTGTTGGTGATTTTTTTTTTATGCTCAAAAGACTTTTTAAAAGATGAGGTCACAGTTATTGATTCTTTGAAGTATTTCCCATGCACTCTGGGTTTTATTTATGAACTCTCTGCCTACACCAATATCTTCAAGAGTTCTACCTATTTTCTCTTGAAATAGATTTAGCTTTTCTGTTTTAATACTTAGATCTTTGACCCATTTTTACTTTAGCTGTGTGCATGCTGATATAAATGGGTCTAGTTTTAGTGTTTGGCATAGGGAGAACCAGTTTTCCCTGCACTATTTATTAAAGAGGCTATCTTCAAAAGAATATGTTTGGCCCCATTGTTAAAGATAAGGTGGCCAGGTGTGTTTGTAGTTGTGTCTGCATCTTCTAGTCTGTTCCACTGGCCCACAGGTCTGTCTTTTGCCACTACCGTGCTGATTTTATCACAATAGCTCTGTAGTATAACTTCAAGTCAGTGATTGTGATGCCACCTGCCTTGCCTTTGTTGCCCAGAACTGCTTTTGCTATTCTAGGACTCTTCTGTTTCCAAATACATTTTAGAAATGTGTTCCCTAGTTCTATGCCAGTGATGTTTTGATTGAGATTGCATTAAATCTGCATAACAATTTTGAGAGTATAGCCATTTTTACAATGCTGGTTCTTCCAATCCATAAGCAAGGGATATCTTTCCATTTTCCGATATCATCTTTGATCTTCTCTTTCAGAGTACTGTAGTTTTCAATGTAGAGATCTTTTACTTTCTTTGTTAGATTAATTACTAAATATTTTTTCATTGCTATTGTTAAAGGTGTTTCCCTCATTTCTCCCTCAGTGAGTTTGTTATTGGTGTACAGTAAGACTATTGATTCTTGAATGTTCACTTTATATCCAGCTACACCACTGAATTTGGTTATTAAATCTACTAGTCTTTTGGTGCAGTTTTCGGAGTCTTATATATAATCATCTCATCTGCAAATAATGATAATTTCACTTCTTTTCCTATCCTTCTTCATTTTACTTCTTTCTCTCATCTAATTACACTGGCTAATATTTCCAGAACTACATTGAATAGGAGTGGTAATAGTGCAATCCTTGTCTTATTCCTGATTTTAGAGCAAAAGCTTTCAGTTTTTGACCATTTAGCATGATGTTATCTGTGGTTTGTCATAAATGACTTTTTCAGATTGAGATAAAGTCCATCTATTCCAATTTTCTGTAGGGTTTTTTATCATGAACGGGTGTTGGACTTTGTCAAATGATGTTTCTACACATATCAAGATAATCATGTGATTTTTGTTCTTTGCTCTGTTGATATAATAGCATACATTTATTGATTTTCATGTGTTGAACCAACACTGCATACTTGGAATGAATCCCACTTGCTCATGGTGTGTAATCTGCATGACGATCTGACACAGTCTCTGCAAGTATCTTATGATGATTTTCCATCTATGTTCACTGGGGAGAATGGCCTGTGGTTTTCTCTTTTCTTTTGACCCTTCTCTGATTTTGGTGGCAGGTTATTCTTCTCGGCAGACTTTGGAACACTTGCTTCCAGGAGTGAGTTTGAGAGAACTGCTTCCCAGTTTCACTGAAGAGTTGGAGTAACAACGGCACTAGATCTCCTCTAAATTTCTTGTATAATTTAGCTGTGAATCCATCAGGACCTGGGCTCTTCTTTGTCGGTAAGCTTTAAATTACATTTTCTATTTCATTGACAGATATTGGGTTAGTTAGAATTTTTATATCTTCCTGATTCAGCTTTGGTAGCTCATATGTATCTAGGAATCTGTCCATTTCATCTGTGTTTTCTGTTTTATTAGAATGAAGTTTTTCATAGTAGGTATTGATGATCTCCCGGATTTCTGCAGGATCTGTTGTGATTTCACCCTTTTCATTTCTAATTGCATGAATTTGAGTCTTTTCTTTCCTTTTCTCATAAGGTTCACTAAGGATTTATCAATTTTATTTAATCTTTCAAAGAACCAACTCTTTGATTCATTGATTCTTTGTATTGTTTTCTTAGTCTCAATTGCATTAATTTCTGCTCTGATTTTATAATTTCTTTTTGTCTTATCAGCTTTGGGCTTGACTTATTGTGCTTTTTCTAGTAGCTTGAGGTTCAACATTAGGTTGTTTGTTTGTGCTTGCTCTGTCTTCCTGTTATGAGTATTCATGGTAATAAATTTCCCTCATAGGACTGCTTCAGTTGCATTGAATAAGTTCTGATATGTTGTAAGGCATCAACTTTTAGGTGTAGAAACTGTTTAATTTCTTCTTTAATTTAATCTGTGACCCATTTCTTGTTCAGGAGGGTGTTATTTAATTTCCATGCATTTATGGAGCTTTTGTGGTTTCTTTTCTTGTTGATTTCCAATTTCATTGCACTGTGGTCAGATAACATGCATGGGATAATTTCAATTCCTTTTGATTTACTTACATGTGTTCTATGGACTAGTATGTGGTCTATTTTTGGAGACGGTCCCACGTGCAGCTGTGCACTCAGCTATATTAAACATTTGTGCATAAAATCTCTCAGCATACTAAAAAGTTTCTTCCCCAACTTAATAAAAGTAAGAAAATATATATAACTTAACACTTGATGGTACAGATTGAACGTCATCACCAAGATCGAGGATATCTGCTCCTATTATCACTAGTCGCCATCCTGTTGTATTTCTACTCAATCCAAGAGTATAAGAAAAAGAAAGAAAAGACGCTCATGCTGGAAAGGAAATAAATAAGTGCACTATTTACAACGTGACGCCTAGATAGAAAACCCCAGTGGATACAAAAACAAGCTCTCCTAACTGATGACAAGTGAGTCTAAGAACCCCTCCTAGAACAAGGTCAATAGCAGATTCAATTGCACTTCATTTACTAGCAGTAAACAATTGGAAATTAAAATTTAAAATATCATTGCCATTTGCAATAGCATCAGGATATAAATTATTTGCAGGTTAAATAGAATCTATCTAATATTTATGAACTATCAACCACTGATGAGAGAAAATAAGGACAAAGTGGAGAGACCTATTAGACTCATGGATTACAAGACTCCATAGTGTGAAGACGCCTCAGGACCAAATCCACCTGAAAGTTCAAAGCAATCATAATCAAATCGCAAGTAGATTTTAAAAACTAAATTGAACATATATATCAAATATTTAAAAGAATATATAAAAGGGTCAGCTAGTGAACTAATATTGAGATCACCTTACTTCAAAACATAATTGCAAGACTACATTAATGCAGTATAACCCTGGCCTCAGGATAGGCATAGACACTAAAACAGAATCAATAGAATAGAAATAACTCAACAGATGTAGGTCAGCTGTGCTCAAACCAAGAGGCTGCAGTGCTCCAGCTGAAAGGGAGGAGGCACTTAACAAAGGACTGTGGGTCAACTGAGCAATGACGTGGAAAAGAGAGGAAGACCTGACCGCTGGTCCCTACCCCGTGTTTTAACAATCAACTTTAAATGGGTTACAAAACTTAATGCTAATCCTAAATTTATTGGCAAAAATAATAAAAAGAAAATTTTAACCTAGGAATAGATATACTTTTTTAGGTAAGAGAAAATGAGCTATATAAAAATTAAAATTTTAGAGTATATTAAAATGAAAACCTCTCTTAAAGAAGCACTGTTAGGAAATTAGTAAATAAAACAAGGTCTGCAAGAAAAAGTTAGGTAACCACCTATCTGACCAAACAATTTGCATAGTGTGTGTGTGTGTGTGTGTGTGTGTGTGTGTAACTGCAATTGGATAATGAATCAATTCAACCAAAATGGACAGAAGCTGCAAATACTCCAAAGAGAGACAGGTTGCCTAAGTTCAGCATTACTATTAAGGAAAACAAAAAGTAAAACTTCTGTGATATACTACTGTATGCACATAAAAGTGGCTAAAACTTTAAAAACAGTGATAATATTGCTCCTAGGAAAAATCTGAAGAAACTGCAACTCTCGTATATTACCAGCCAGGAGCAAACTAGTGCAGCTCTTTTCTTGCCTCTTTATAAACTTCAACATGCATCTACCCTATAACCTACTCTTAAATATTCCTAAATACTTTCCAGGAAAAACAAGAACTTGAGTGCGCGCGCGCGCACACACACACACACACACACACACACACTGTCACAGTGACACTTATGCTCTTTATTCGCAATCTCTGTTGTTGGAAACAACCCCCAAAGTCTTTCTGATGGCAAATTAATGGTCAAAGCATACACTCACATGAAATATGACTCAACAATGTCCAGAAATGAAGTTCTAATTGACCCAGTAACACACGTTCGTCACAAGTGCATTGGACTAATGGAAAGTACTTCCAGAGGCAGCGCAGTGTGTGTCTCATTTGAATGATATTCTGGGCAGGATGAGACTGTCAGAGCGTGTGGCAATGTAGCTCCGCGGGAGAGCACTTGCCTAGCACAGGTGAGGCACTGGGTTCCAACCCTGGCATGGATTTCAAAAACAATGAGAATTTAACTGAGACCAACAGCTGACGGTGGGTGGAAATGGTTAATGACGGAGGGGTTCTAATGATCTCAGGCGGTAAAGCTTGCAGATCTCCATAGCAGTGGTGCTGGCTGAATGTATATATTTATCAAATTCACCCAGTTGTACACTTAAAAGAGTGAGTTTTACAATATGCAAATCACACCTTAATGTATGTGAGTTGATTAAGAGAATTGTAAAGATGTGTTAATAAGCAGGTCAAATATTTTTCTTCTCTTGATACACAACAGAAGAGGAATAAATGTCCCTTTGGGAATTTGTATTGAGGGGCCCTGTACTTCAAAGCCAGCATCAAAGCTGAAGCATCTAAAGCTATTAATTTTCTCTGGTTCAGCACTCAGCGCCCTGGAGGATATTAAGTAAATAGTCCTTGCTGGCTGTTCTGTAAAGGTCCTGCAGCACAAGGTTTAGAAACCACTGGCTGCCAGGGGAAAGCTGTAAACTCTCATTTCTGAGAGCAGAAAGCAGCCCCAGAACCAATCCCAGGGCAATTCTCCAAAGGTAAACACTGCAGAGAGGAAGGGTGCAAACAGCCAGGGAATACTGACTTCTGGCACCTGCTCCGTCTTACTCTTCCTTGTGGATAGCTCCCCTCTCCTCTCTGGGTATTTTACACACACACACACACACACACACCCCAGTATAACACACTGGTTATTTCTTATTCTCACAGAAGTTTAAATATCTAAACAAAGATATTTTAATTTAAGGGATTAACTTTAGCTACTAGATTTCAGTTATATTAAAGACATATTGACTACACTCCCTAACTCATCTTTATAAGATTAGCCATTCCCTTAACCACAAAGAGACCACCTTCCCTCTCCTTTATATTTATAGCACCAAATGGATAGGACTGATACAGGACTGCCATACAGTGTTGTCTGGAGCAGGGGTTGGCAAAGTTGATTTACTAACACATAGTGTAGACCTCAGCCAACGCGCTACAGGGAAACACCTGGGACTCAGAGCCAATCGACCAGCTCTCCTCTGTTCTAAGCAGCATATTTAAAGATCATTAAGGATTTTTCAGTAGACCAAAGCTCACAATACTCAAATATCTAGGACTCCCAAACTGGTAATTTCAAGGATAACCCACTCAGTTTGTGTTCATTATGAAGTAATAATTGGATCATAAAGGTAAGTGCGTTAGTAAAATAACCTGCTGGATGATATGCAAGGGGCACAGTACTATCAGAACTCTTCTGATGTAAGTCCAGCTCAGCTCGCCCATTTTTTTTCAGCATGATTCTCTGGATAACAGAGGAAGTATGTGTGTCATGAGGCATCCAGCTCCTCATCACAACACCTGGGGCAGGTGTCTGTTAAAATGTAGATGTCCACCGTGGCCATGAGCTTCTGCTCCCCAAAGGCTGGGGAGAGCCCTGAGAGTCCTGCAGGATTCTGTGCCCAGGATTATGACAGTCACGCGTGGAAACACCGCTGTTCTTTCTCACCTGTCTGACCACCGCTCCTTAGAGAAAAAGGAGCCAATAACCAACATTAGGTGGAAGATCACACAGGAATTGACAGGCAGCCCGAAAACACCTCTCAGTGCAGTTTTTTCAAGGTCAAAAGTATTATTTGTATTATCTGAGGAGGTGACGTAGCTCCATATATAAGGAGAGCAACAACTCTAAATCAAGGTTTGCATAGAAGTTTAGGCATTAAGTACATTATGTTAAGCAATTAACTTAAGAGTAATTCAGTTTTATTCTAAAACAATACATGGATAGTATAGATTTTAATTTTTGATCTTCATTGGTAGAAAACCTTCTTGTCAGGGTGGCTATCCACAATAATGTACTATGTATTTCAAAAGTTAAAGAAAAGGCTTTTGAATCCTTTCACTACAAAAACACAATAATTATTTGAGCAGATATTTTATCATGATATGAACACCATAAATATACATACTAAAACATCAGATACCCCATAAATATGTTCAATTTTATACAACATTTTTAAAATTAAAAAGAAGTCGTCTTCCCTATGAACCTCGTTAGGATTCCCTAGGAGTGTGTCAGAGTTGGGTTATACTTCATGTGGTTTTGCTAGATCTCTGCTGACAGAATTTAAAAGGTCACCAAGAAGATTGGAACAGAACTTTGCAGCACCACTGTCTGAGCAGATAATCACCCCATTTTTAAAGAACTATCTTTTAACTGCTATATGTCATGTATATTTTGAAGGTGTTTCTCTGTGTTTTCCAGTCCTTTCTCAGTCTTCCTCTGCTATCCAAAAACACACAGCAAAGGTAGATTTCCTTGAGAACGTCAGTAAGAAAACACCGGTGCTTCATGAAGGGAGGGAAGCACAGAAAGAGTTGCTTGTTGCTTTGAAGGCCGCCACCCTTACAAATCCAAGGCTCTGCATAGCTGCACTCTATGGACAGTGCTTATAAAGTCTAATAAATTCTTCTATGCAAATGGTTACTGCTATTCTGAAACTAATGGTAAATCATTTTCAGGAAAACACTTAATTCTGTGGAAAACCACAGAACATAGGAAATTCAAATAGAATTTTTTGGGGCTGGGGATATAGCTCAGTGGAATAAGCGCTTGCCTAGCAAGCGCAGGGTCCTGAGTTCGATCCCCAGTACCGCAAAAAAAAAAAAAAAAATAGAATTTTTCCAAATCATTTCTGTGACTATTCCTTTTAACAACACATTATTTTATTGGACAAGCAATAGATGGTCATTGTATAAAAATTAGAAATAAGAAAAATCACTTTTAACCCCACTATCCAAAAATAGCTACACTTTGTTCTATAGCCTTTCATACTTTTCTGCACAAAATACATCTGTCTTATAAATTAGATGGCACTGTGTGTATTGTTTTTAATCTGCCTCACTCACTAAGCAATACATCATGCACATTTTCCTCCCTCAGGAAATACCAACCCACAGCAGAGGAAGCAGGCTCAAAACTGCAGCGCAGCGTCCGGCGCCCACCTGCTCCTCCAGAGACACCCAACAGCAGGTGCGGGAAGCCAGGGAGCCTGGGCCTCACAGGTGAGGAGACCTGGACCCACAGGCACAGCTAGAGTGCCGCCCTGCAGGCTGGCCCATGATGGGACACCGGGACCCAAAACTGCAGGCTCTGCAGCACCTCAGGGTTCAGCTGACCATGCAAGCCCCCAAAGCCTACAAGGCTGAAGGGCTGGGAGACTTCACATCACCTCTGGGGTAGCCAGGATGCTACAGGCATGGGGAGCCCGCCTGCTGTCTGAATGTGGACTGCTCTAGGCTCAGAGCCCTGCACCTCCCCTCTGGAGCCTCACAGACCCCCACTACCTGACTCAGGGAGCACTGCCTTGGGAACCACACCTGCTTTCATAAACGATTTTGGCCCAAACCCCAGAGCACCTGACCTGTGTGGGGGGAAGGGATGGAAAGACCAGCCTTACTGGTCAGGCTGGGTGACCTTCAGCCACAGACAGTGCCACCCACAGGTACAGTTTCAGGGGGCCCAGGATAACCTCTGTCCCTGCCGACCTCGTTCTGTTCCTGCTGGCCAAAGGAGATCTGAGAGGGTCCCTCCAACCCCAGCGTGGCATGCACTCTGCGCGGATTCACACCTCACGGCCATGGGAACTATCTGGAACCTGTACTGCAATGCTCAGGTGGAAACCAAACCAGCTTTGCATAACAAACCAACACTCAAGCCACACCTTTAGGAGAAAGCGTCTCACTGAGAATGCTGCCCACAAAGGTGGTACAGAAATCCAGCCCATCAGATGTAAGAAGCTACCAATAAAGGAACACAAGAAATATGAAAAAAAAAAAAAAAAACCATGGTAATATGATATTTCTAAGAGATGGCAACTCTACAGAAACAGATTGCAAAAAACCAGAATGGTTATAATGCCTGTTAAAAATTCTTTTTTAATGATTTCAAAAAGCTCAGTGACAGCAAAGAGAATACAAAAACCATCAAATGAAATTTGGAAAACAACATCAAGCACGAATGACAAACTCAGCAAAAAGATAGAAATTCTAAAAAAGAGCCAAATTGAGATCTCAGAAATGAAAAGCTCAGTAAGTCAAGTAAAAATTCAGTGGGAGGCCTCAAAGCAGCCTCAACCAAGTGGAAGAAAGGATGGAAGAGCTTAAAGACATGTCTTCTAAAACATCACATTCCAATGGATTTAGGGGGGAAATGAATGAAGACAGTATGCAAGACCTTTGAGGAATCATTTCTTGCTCAAATATCTGCATTCTTCAGATACCCAGGGGTGAGGAAATAAAGGCGATCACCATTGAAATAATGGAGTTCCCTAGTCATGGAATAAGAAAGACGTGGGCCCTGGTATACAAGACACTCAAGGACCCTGACTGGATGTAACTGGAAAGACCTTCAGCAAGACAGATTACTGTCAAACTGATCCTACAGAACAGAGGTTTAAAACCTGCAGGAGAAAAGCACCAGGTCATCTTGCCAGGCAACCCATTAACCTCGTGGCAGACTTCTCAGCAGAGATCTGGCATGTCAAACCCTAGAAGATAACAGGGCCCAACCAGAACTACTGTACCCACCACGACTGTCCTCCAGAAGTGTCTTCAAAGGTAGGCAAAAATGAGGGAATTCTGATTACCAGACCAGTCTTTAAAAGGTGCTAAAAGGACCTGGGCATGGTGGCAGACACCTGCAATCCCAGCTCTTCAAGGCTGAGGCAGAGGAGCAGCAATCTGAGGCCAGCTAAGCAATTCAGTGACTTGTGAGCTGTCTCAAACAAATAAATAAAAAGGTTGAGGATGTAACTCAGTGTGAAGGTCCTGGGATCAATCCCCAGTGACCCCCCAAAATGCTTCAAGAGTGACAGATAGAAAGAGTTAACATTATCCATAGGACAAATTATCAGACCACAAAGGTAAATAAAACAGGAAGAAACAAACAAAACAAAAATGTTCAAAACAGCAAGCTGAAAATACACAAAATGGTAGGCATCAGCACAAACCTCTCAATAACAACCTTTAATGTAAATGGACTAAATTCTCCAATTAAAAGATATAGGATGGCTGAGTTAGTTCAAAAAGAAAAAACAGAAGCCTCTAATATAATTGTACAAGCAACAGACATTGCGAGCACAGACACAGAGTGAAATGAGGAGTGCAAACCACACTCCACGGCTGTGAACTCCTGATGGAGCAGGAGCAGCTGTGCTTACATCTCACAGAGAACCCAAGAAAAACAGAGGTGAAGAACATCATGGTGTAAAAAGGGCTCAACTCGTCAAAACGATATGACAATTGTAACCTAAGTACACCTCATGTTGAGCATCAAATTTTATGAAATTAGCACTATCAGATATGATGGAGAATAGGCTTCAAATAATAACAATCATGGCAGAAGTCTAGATCATCTAGACAAAATGTCCAGCTAGGAAGCATCAGAGTGAAACTACACTGTACATGAAATTGCCTCAGATACTGTCCTAGTCACTTTACTCTCCTTGCTGAGACAAAACACACAACATCCAAAGCTAAAAGAGGAAAGTTTACTTAGCTCACAGCTTGTACTGGTTTCAGGCCATAATCAGCTGGCTCCAAGGCAGAGGGCCCTTGGAACAAATAGTTCATGGCTGCAGAAGACATGAACTTATATTGTATGCAGTCCTGTATATTGTACACAGGCTACCCACTCTAGGGTGGGCACAGCACTCACACCATAATTCCAGCATTGGACCATGAATCAATCACAAACTCTATATTCAGCCACCTATGAAAATCTCGGGCTGGGGATATAGCTCAGTGGAATAAGTGCTTGCCTAGCAAGCGCAGGGTCCTGAGTTTGATCCCCAGTACCGCAAAAAAAAGAAAAGAAAATCTCACCCCCTCTTGACTACATGAGGCTTTTGGGGGACATCAGACAGAAACCATAGCAGATGTGTACTGAACATTCCACTGAACAGCACAGCACACACATTCCTTACAAAGGCCAGTGGGACTTTCCATAGAAGAGTGCACAGATTGGGCCATAAAACAGATTTCACAAGTTCTAAACATTGAAATCATATCCTGTACCTTTTCTGATTATACTGGAATGAAACTAGAAGTCAATAACAAGAAAAACTTCAGAAATTAAGGAAATGCAAGGAGACTGAACAACATGCTTTTAAATGAACGGTGAGTCACTGAGAAAAACAGAAGAGAGATTTAAAATTTTTGAAGCAAATGTCTACAAATAAAATAAACCAAAACCTGTGGGACACAGCAAAATCAACACTAAGAGGGAAGTTTTCAGTGCCTACATCAAAAAGTAGAAAGATATTAAAAGAAAACAACTTAATGATGCATCTCAAGGACTTAGAAAAGCAAGAATCAAATCAACATCATTAGAGAGAAATAATAAGGATCAGAGAAGAAATAAAATTGTAGGGCTAGTGATGTAACTCGCTGGTAGAGCACTTGCCCAGCATGCACAAGGCCCTGCCCAGACAACAAAGGAAGATACAACCAATGTAACAAACAATGGGTTCTTTGTGGGGATCCAGACTGGTGAAACCACTATGGAAATTGGCTTGGAGATTCCTCAGCAAACTAAGCCTAGAGGTCCCATTCAACCCAGCCATTCCCCTTCTGTTTATTTTCACAGAAGATCTGAAAGCATCATATCACAGTGATATATGTGCACCCATGTTTACAGCAGTGCAATTTCTAATAGCTAAATCGTGGGAGCAACCCAAATGTCCACCCATTGAGGAATGGTTAAAAAAATGTGGCACTTTTATATAATGGAATATTACTCAGCTATAAAGACAACCTTGAGGTTTTTATAGGTAAATGGTCACAACTAGAGACAATACTCATAAGTGGAATAAGTCAGAGGTGTGTGCATAAGGAGAGTATTGTATCCCTGGTGTAGGAACCTGCAAGTGTGAATATAAATTAGGAGGTGTGGTAAACAGTGTGAAATGAAAGGAAACTGCTCAAAAGTAGGGAGCAGCTGGGGGGGGGAGAGAGAAAAGGAAGAAGGGGATAATTGTGTGTGTATACGTGTGCGTGCAGGACGGCTAACATAGTTGTACTACAGACTTACGTCACTTATTGTAAGGAACAGCTATTGATTAGTTGTTTGATCAGTCTTGCATGTCTATATTTGCTTTCCTGAGTATCCACTTCAAAGTTACCAATATGTAATACAACAGCCATTGTTAATTCCCTGTCATCATATCTGTAATTCAGTTTTGATTGTACTGTTCTGGTGCTACTTTGTAAGTGGCTGTCTGTTTGTTAATAAGTTTTCATTCTTTTACTTTTTAAAATAAAAAAAAACAAGTTGGTTCTTTGAAAAAATAAAGGAAAGAGGGAAGGGATATATATATGGTAG